>LJJS01000955.1:1046-194955 GCA_001447215.1 Diaporthe aspalathi
GGGGGTGCCCAGATCAGGGGGGTGCCCAGATGTGGGCCACCCACGTTAACTGACTATCTTAGTCATACTACCTAGGCAGTTACGTAGTCAGCTCTGTATCTTCACACTATTTAGAGGATTGTCCACTTACTTACTAAGGTAATTTTGTTATGACTACATACTCGTTAACTAGGCTTTCAAAGCTGTGTTGTCTAGTAGGTAATATGATGAAGTTGCTCACCAAGACGACAGAAAGTAATGCAGTATCAAGACTCATTACCGGCAGAGTTTCCGAGGTACATGCATTCCCATAGAAATAGCTCGAGTATTTGGTTGAGGAACCAGCAGGAGATCTGAAAAAACCGCCGGTGATGAAATGTGCTTGTAAGCTTCACCTAACAACAAATACTTATAGAGCAGGTCCCGCCGGTCAGCTTAACTTAGGAGGCCTCACGTAACCCTCGATATCTACAGTCGTCATGGCTCATCAGTAAAATGCATTCATGAGTCAACAAATTTGTAGTGTTCAACTTGTCGAGGCTACACAACTAGAAATTGTGATGCATTTGACAGACTACGCAGGACGATGTGGTATGATAAAAAATTCTTTTGTATCAAGAGTTGAAAGTATCATCTCGCCCAAAATCACTAAGTGACAGTAGAGCTCCTGAAGTCAGTGTTCAAGTGCGGGAAATAGAACCCGACGCGTTGTTCTTGCGTAAAATTGAAGTTTATAAACAAGAGTCACAGTAGGTGACGACCTTGGGAGCTAATCTGAGGTTTTGATCACATAGAAGGCACGGGGCTCCCTCTGACGCGCCGCACCGACTCGGCCAGACCGGAGTTATTCAACGGCGTAACTTGATTTTGTGTTAACTACCTATGTATTATTAAGTCTAGAGACTCACAGCTTTGAGCAAAAGTATCACCGAGATGGAAGCTGGCTTACAACTTCATAGCGTCAAGTGAATTAATTTCTCAACTTGTTGCCTCATACCACTTCGAAACGGCACCGATGTCCACCCTCCTGACTGTGACTATGAGCTTGGTGCCTGAAGTTGCCTAGTTGCTATTACGATTCTTTCCCAGTCACCTGGTGGTACAATACATGGACTCATGATGCTCACAGTGACCCAAAAATGAAAACCTGTCCGTATTATTTTGTCATACCTAGTCCTGGCAATTAAATAACCAGAGTATCAGCCAGAGTATCAGTAAAGCATGATGGTGCATGTCAACACATTTCAGATTTATATTAAAAAAAAGCATTATTCCACTACTCCCTTTCCTATGCTTTCACTTGCTACACGCCCGGACTAATAGAATCTCGAGCATCAACGCAACAAGACATCTTTCACATTCATCATACCGAAAGTTTACGACACGAAAGCCCTGGCCAAACAGCAGAGAGATAGATAGACCATTCACCCAGGCTCTTCTGCGGTCACCCCTTCGGCTGCTATTGGCGGGGTACCCCGGTGCGAAGACTGAGCCGGAGGCTCATCAACCTCCTCCTCCTCCTTGACGTCGATAAGCCTCAGGGCCCGCCGGTCCCGCGGCCTGACCGGCGAGGCGAGCTCGATCGTCTCGACCGGCTCGACGGGCCCGCCGCCGCCGCCGCCGCCGCACCCCTCCTCGGGCCCCATCGGCAGCGCGTCCACGTCGACCTCGAGGTCGAGCAGGCACCGGAGGACGACCTCGGCGCCGGCCTTGCTCATGACCTCGTTGGAGTGCTTGCAGAACTCGCTGGCCACGCACTCCGGGCAGCCGGCCGGGCAGCGGCACCCCTCGACGCGGGCCAGCGCCTGGCGCAGGAGCAGGTCGACGAACTCAAAGGCCCTGGTGTTGATGCCGCTGCCGCCGGCGCCGCCCTTGGCGTCGTAGAAGGTCAGGCGCGCGGGCCGCTTGCGGCCCGAGCCCTGCGCGGCGAACTCCTTGAGGGCGTTCTTGCACTCGGTGCGGACGTCGCCCGGCATGCTCATGACGAAGTTGGGCACGAGGCTCATCATGGCGTGCTCGGCGGCGTGGATGGCGCCGGCGACGTGCAGGCGGCGCGAGTCGAGGATCTCGAGCGCGCGGCGCGGCAGGTCGATCCACATGCCCTTGCTGAAGCGCACCACGGGCGGGTTGTCGACGTGCACGGCGTCCAGGACGCGGTTCTGCCGGTCCACCTTGAAGTAGCCGAAGACGACCTGCTTGATCTTGATGGTGCCGAAGAAGGCGCGCGACTGCGAGCCCTTTATCCGGCGGATGGCCTCCGTCTCGATCGGGTCGATGTCCGTGTAGTCGCGCTGAGTCGTCGTCCAGTCCACCTTGACCTTCTCGACGCGCGCCATTTGCTTGTCCGGGTTGACTTCCCGGACCAGGTATGTGACGCCCTGGTGTAGGAAGATGGCGCCATCGTAGATTGTGAATGTTGCGCGTGATGCCTCGAGCTCCTCGAGGACCACGTTCCGCCCGTGGGTGATGTCGATGATGGCGAAGTGTTCCTCCTCTGTATCTCGGATCGAGACAAACTTTGAGGGTTGCGGCCGGAACCGCTCATGCGTGTGGTAGAAGCCTGAATCGTCCCTTACGAGGCGCTCTCGGCAGAGTTTCTCAATATCCTCGCCAAAGTACTTCGCATCTTCCTTCGGTCGTATCGGCATCTCATAAGCAGCACACTGGATGTGGCCTTCCCGAACCATCATATTGTCCAAGTCGACCTGAAGCTCGGCATTGGGCCTGGTGAACAGTTCGTCCGGATTCTGCATGAAGTGCTGGTCCGTAGGGAAGCAGTCGCCCACGAGGATGGACAACGAGTCCTTGTTCCTCCTCCCAGCTCGACCACTCTGCTGTCGCAGGTTCGAGATGGTGTACGGAAAGCCCCAACTCAAGACAGCATCGAGACTACCGATATCAATGCCTAGCTCGAGAGCCGTGGTGGCAATGATCCCGATGAGCTTTCCCTCGAACATTTCCGTCTCGATGCGCCGGCGGTCCTGGGCCGTATACCCGCCTCGGTACCCCATCACGCGGTTGATACAATCGCTGCGGCCTAGCCTCTCCAACTCGTACTTGACCGCCCCCACGAGCTTCTCACACTGCTCCCGCACCCTGCAGAACGCGATGACCCTCACGCCCCGGAGGATGAGCTGGCAGAAGAGCCTCGCACACTCAAACTTGGCGTTGCCCCTGCCGCTCGCCGGGTCCCCAGGGTCCTTGTACGGTGTGTTCCAGCACAGGAACTCCTTCCTGCCGGACGGGCTGCCGTCAAAGTCGACGAGGTGGACGTCGTCGATGCCGAAGATGGTCCCGAAATGCTCCTGCGGGTTCGCCACGGTCGCGGAGCAGCTCACGAACCTGACCCGCCTGTTGCCCACCGCGGCGCAGGTTCGCCGCAGCCGGCGCATGATGAAGGCGACGTGGCTGCCCATCAGGCCGTTGTAGTAATGCAGCTCGTCGACAACGACGTACTTGAGGTTCTGGAGGAAGTTCCGCCAGCGCTCCTCCTGCGGCAGGATCGAGATGTGCAGCATGTCCGGGTTCGTGAAGATGATGCGCGCCTCGTCGCGGATCGTGTTGCGCTCCTTCCAGGGCGTGTCGCCGTCGAAGGTGTCGACGAGCGTGGTCTCCAGGCCTGGGAGGTAGGATAGCATCTCTTGCAGGCTGCGCTTCTGGTCCTGTGCCAGGGCCTTGGTGGGGAATATGTACATCGCCCTGGTGTTTGGGTCCTGCTCCAGGGCGTGCAACACTGGTAGCTGGTAGATGAGCGACTTGCCAGAGCTCGTTGATGTGGAGATGACGACATGGTGGCCGTCGTGTAGGTTATTAATGGCCTCGGCCTGGTGTGCAAAGAACTGGGTGATCCCCTTCGCGTTGTAGAGCGCGTTGACCAAATTCTGGCTGAGGAGGAAATTGAGGTCGCCAAAGACCGGCTCCTGCGCCTCGAACACCCTGTGGCCATCAGGCACGATCTGGCCCGTGTACCAGGGGCTGTTCTTCAGCTCCTGTACGATCTCGGCTATGCTCTTCCTCTCCTTTGGTATCGTCTCAGGCAGCGTGCTGCTCAAGTCCGGCCGCGGCGTGCTCTCCCGCGTGGCCTCGCTCGGGACAGGCAAGAACCCCTCCGCCTCGCTTCTCAGCGCCACCTCCGGGTCGAGGCTCTGCTCGACGCACCTGTTGATGAACTCATTCACGGCAGCAGTGAACTTGGCGTTGCGCTTCTCGATCAGTGCAGTCATCTGCTTCTGGCTGTACACGGGGATCTTGAGGTCCTCCTCGCGCAGCTTCCTCGTCGGCTTGGTCGGCTCGCCCGTCTTGCGGCACTGGACCTGCCTCTTGAGGTCGCCGTCGACGAACTCGAAGTAGAGCACCTCCTTGCCGCCCACGACGCCGTTGTTGTCATCGTCCGGGTGGCCCCGCGCGCCTAGCTCCTCCGTGCCGGTGATCCCGCCGACGCTGGCGTCGGCGGCGAACCCCTGGTTCTTGCGGCCGCGGCCGCCCCTGCCCGTCAGAAACGTGTCATTCCTCTCGGAGCCCTTGACGTCGATCTGAAGCATCACCTCGTCCACGTAGCCAAAGTTGATGCCGTCCGGCCGCAGGGCCGCGATGGCGGCGACGTCGGCGACCTCCAGCGTGCGCTTGGTGTGACTCTCGACGGCGGACTGGATCGTTGCAAACGTCGTCACCAGGTGCTTCCGCGTGCAGCAGAATGTGAATACCAGGTTTAGGGCGCGGTGGGTGGTCTCCAGCGACTTGAAATAGGGCGGCCATTCGATGACGCACTTGACTGGCTCGACGGCGGATGTTGATTTCTGTAATTTTGCCTTCTTGCCTCCCTTTGGCCCACGCCGGGGCTTAGGCGGTACCGAGAGCGAAGGCTCGTCCTCATCCTCGATCTTGACTGTCGGCGTGTCTGACGCTGCCGATGCGTCCTCCTCAGCAGGCACGATAGTCGGGTTCAACGACGGATCAGTCGCCTCTGGAATCTCGACTGATCGCTTCCTCTTGTTGGCCCTGGCCGGGCGGCCCTTCCGGGCGTGTAGCGGAGGTCCCTGAGTAGTCGACATGGTGTCGCATTATGACGGAAAGAGGAGGCAGCCATCCGTGGGGTGTTGTTCTGGGTTTCATGCCGTGAGTGCGCATAAAGGAGACGTGACGTTCGCCCGCCAAGAGTGGCAAGGCCGGGGGTAGCTTAACGCGGGGCTGGCGCGACACCACGTGCCCACCCTCCGGTATTATAAGGAAACCAAGACACAAAAGACGGGACGGGAGGTCTGACATATATGAATACGCAATGAGTTCCGGTTTGTTTCACTTTTTTATTTTGCAGTGGCTCACTTGACGTTGGCCATGTTACCCGCATACGCTTGACTGATGTTTATTGGTCATTGCCATTGCAAGACGGCCTTCTAGTTGGTCTTGTTACGCCCCTGGGTCTATCTCCCTGTTGCTGTGTACCGCTGAGCGCCCTCCCGACCATTGCAGACCACGTTATTGTATGGTATATACACTGAAGGCTGAACACACGCTGCTCGTAGATCAGGACGCACAGGCAGTCCGTTCCCGATGCCAACCAATTTCAAAATCCCCCCTTTGGTCGTTACGGACATAGGAAAGTAGGGGCATCTCGGGTATTCAGTGCTTGGGCCCCCAAGCAACACCACCTCTGTACTCAAAACCAAACCGACGTCTTTTTAATGTGTAGAATTTTTTGGATGATGGAATAAGCCTGATGGTCGTCAATGTTGTCCTTCAGTGAGGAGCGTAGTGTTATGCGCTGATCGAGGCGCGATGTGCTTTCGACGGATCCACACCGTGGCAGATCTATGCCTTGGCATGCTCGTCCTTGGTGGCCTGCTCCTTCAGCTTTTTCTTGATCAAGTCTACCTTTTCAATGAAGGCTCCCGCGGTTTGTGCGCTCATCTGTTTGCGAATTGTTTAGTACCCGGCACCGTTTCGATTTCATACGAGAGGGAATTTGAGGCGCATGAGTGAGCATACCTTCATGGTTATCGGCACATACTGGCCATCCTCACCCTCAATGGCGGTGAACAGCACGCTCACCGTCTTGAAGCCCTCCTTAAGCTGGAAGTCCATGCCTGCCACCATCACCGTGTTCAGGATGACCCTCAGCGTCGAGTCTTGCCGCATGACTAGCCGCACGATCTTGGGGTTCTCGGGGGTGCTTTGTTTCAGCACCGATGGATCGAACGATTTGGCGTCCACGGCGCCAGTCTCGGGATCGACTCTCACGGACTCCTCCGGCACATTGATCTTCAGGTTACCGACACCGCGCTCACGCCAGCCGACCTGCCCCGTTTTATCCGCGTTGGGGGTTTTGTCCAAATAGTACATGCGCGCGCGCACTTGGACAATGGTGGTTTCGCCGGCCTCGCCATCGTCGACGGCAACTGGAGTCCTGGTCAGTATACAGGCACGCACAAAAGCACGGGCACGGACCCACCTCGCTTGTATTTGCCCTTCTTCTCGTCCTCTCCAACGGCAGGCGCGGATTCGTGAGCGCTCGCAGTCTCGTCCTTTTCCTTTTCCTTTTCCGCCTCGGCGTCGCCACTTCCGCCGCCCTCCTCCTCATCGCCGTCCTCGCCGTCGTCCTCGCTATCGTCTTCAGCATCGCTCTCCGGAGCACCGAACGGCTTCGCAGGCTTATCACTCTTAATGATAGGCGGTTGGCCGGGCGAGGCGAAGTTTCCGGCCCTGGGCCCTGCTCCGCTGAGCGCACCCGAGAACAGGCTCCCGCCACCGAAGCCACCGCCGAAGCCGCCCGAAGCCGGTTTGGCGCCGTTCACAGCAGCGAATGGCGATGGTGCCGAGGCGTCCTTGCTCCCGAAGCTGAGCTTTGGCGGGCTGAGTGGCGTGGAGGTCGAGGCGGCCGCAGCTGGTGGTGCGCCGAAGCTTGCGAAGGGTGACGGCGAGGCCGCGGCCGCGGCCCCACCACTGAACACACTCTTGGCGGCTCCAGCCGTGGCGAAGGGTGAGGAAGAGGAGGCGGCTAGTTTAGCAAAGCCCGAACCGGCGAACTTGGATGGGGAGGTCTGAGGTTCTTGGCCGTCCTTGGATGATAAATCGGGCTTGGGGGCATCTGTAGAAGTCTGGAGGGTAAAAGAGTCAGTAGCCATTCCAGCCATTTGGCCCGCTAGGGTCCATGGACTCACCGTCGCCGTGGCCCGGTGGATGTCTGCGGGGGGGCTCGTCTCGTCGCGTGCCCGCTTCTTCTGGGGCTCAGAACGGCCCTTGTTTGTGTCCCCTTCGTCGACCAAGACCCAGCCCTCAGAGTCGGTGCCATTGCTTGTGTGGCCCTCGGAGTCCCTGTGTGCTTCCACCTCGTCATGTGCGCGCTTCTTCTTGGGCGACGAGACTTTTCTCTCGCCATTATCGTCTCGGGACAGGTTCTCGGGCGGCGCAAGGTCGGGTGTCTCGTTCCTGCGCGCGGAGGCCGGGACAGGAAGTTCGTACTCCCTCCCGGACCGGAGCTTCATCTCGTCGTCGTGGCCCTGCTCGATGTGCGCGTTGGTGCTGGATTGGGCGGACTCGGAGGTGTGCGGGTCGCTGTTGCTGTTGCTGTTGCTGTTGCCGTTGCCGTTGCCGTTGCCGTTGCCGTTGCCGCTGCCGCTGCCGCGGTCGGAGATGTGACTGTGCCTGAGTTCCTCCCTAGCAGCTCTGGTGTCGGCGTCTTCCACCCTGGCTTCGGAATGGTAGCGGTGGTCGTCAAGGTTGACATTGCTGGAGGAGGGCGGGTCGTCGGCCATGGCGTCGTCTTTGTCCCCGCGAGGGTTTTGTATGGCTGGCCGTGGGGTCTATTGGCATACGCTTGCGGGCAGGAGCAGTCCCGGACAATCAAAGCAGCAATGCTGCTGTGCTACAGTGTCGTTTGTGTTGAATAGACAAGGCGTGGCCAAGTGCACAGGAAAAGGGGTGTTCGTCAGGTAGGATGGGGGTTGCACAATAGCGAAATGACTTATTGTGCAGAATTTGGCCTGCTTCACAATGGTCGCCAAAAGGGTTGGTTGAAGGGCAAAGTGGAGGGTGGAGGGGCCTGAAATTCGGACGACTCGGTTCTCAAGCACGAGGAGGGGCGTGCCTATTGTTCAGATGATAGAGCCGCGGCGGGGTCCAACGACGTTTATCTTGGCTGGCTTTCTAGCTGGACGCCGTACTAGTCTACAGTAGTCTAGTAAGTAGCGCAGCGCAGCACGGCCGGAAAGTGCAGGGACTGGGACTTGTGGGTTGGGGGGGTTTAGGTAGCGTGAGTGAGCAGCAGCAGAGAAGGCCAGAGTAGCAAGCAGAAAGTAAACCAGACCAAGAACCGGGAAGAGGAGCACGAGCACACACGGGAACAGGCACTGCACGACAACGAAGGGACACGAGGGGAAAGGAGAGGGGGAGGAGAAGACGAAGAAAAAAAAAGCAAGCGTCGGGTAGCAAGAGACACTGTCTGACTGTTCTATCTGCCTTGTAGGTCTGCTGGATTAACGTTCTGCGGCGTGCCGTCTGTGGTTGTGCGGTTGTGTGGTTTGTGCTCTGTGTTCTGTGTTCTGCGGGAGTATATCTGTCTTGTTCTTGTCTTGTTTGATCTTGTTGGCCACGGGGTGACAAGAAGTAGCCGGTGAGGTGGGAGAAGACTGGCTGGCTGGGCCCGGCCGACTTGGTAACTTGGTAGCGTCTTGCGTACTGGTATGAGGCGGGGCGTGAAGCAAGGATCCGAGCCAATTCAACCTCGATATAGCTATGTAGTCCAGGTATCTTGTACAGTTGTAGCTCCTACCGGATCAAGCAATCACCCCTCCAGCCAGCTTGTTAGACAACCAAAATTCTGTACCTGGGAAGTGAATGTGCTACAAGGACGTGAATTTTTTTTTTCTTGTCTTTTTCTTCTTCGAAACGTGGTTTGCGCTCCACGGTGCAGTTGGCGCCTTCTATCGTGCCATGTAGGCAAAGCCGTCTGGCGAACATGTAATCTACCGCATCCACGTCTACAGCACTCGGTGTACTCATAGCCGACAAGTATGGCGTTTGTCTTGCTGGTTTGTCTTTCATTGACTTCTCGGTATTGGTTTTCCGCCATTATCTGAAGCACCAAGAAAGCTCTGGCGATAACCAAAGCGCTCCCGTGTGTTTTCTTTTTGGACGTCGCCAGTTGTGTCCGACCGGGCCGGGCCACTCGCAAGCTAGCGATCTGATAGACCACAAGACACCGGTTGTTCCCCGTCAAGTCAAGCAGGTCACTCCTGTCCGGCTAAGAGGTCCCCTTCGTCCCTGGCCAGGAAACTGCCAGCCCACACACACACACACACACACACACACACAACTTTTTGTTACCCCTCTCTAGGTCCCAGCGCCGGAAATGCAAAGAGCAGATATCTAGACCTCGCGGGGGGGAGGGACGCCCTCGTCGGATTCGCTCATGCTCTCGTCCCCACTGACTTCGGCGTTCTCCCGCTCGCGCTTCTCCATGAGCGCCTGGAGCTCGGCGTCGTCGCTCTCGGTGACAGCCTTGGGCTCCATCTTGACGGTGAGCTTGCCACCGGCGCTCTCGATGCTCGTGCGGATGTCGACGATGGCCTGCTCCAGCCTCGCGATGCCCACTGTCTTGTCCAGGCACTGACTGGTGAGGACGTACAAGGGAGGGGACACCAGCTTGACCTTGACCTGGTTGTCTTCTGTGTTGCCGGCCTCAGCACGCCTGTGTGGAGGGGGGTTCTCGTGTCAGCTAGCGAACTGCGAGGAAATCAAAGATGGGGCGGGGCGCATTACCTCAGGGCGGTCTTGATAGCGTCAATGCCCTCGTAGCCGAAGCACGTCACCTCGATGTCGGCCCGGAGCTTGGTGGGCTGCGGGGTCAGCCTCTTTGAGATGTAGCTCTTGAGCTCCTCGGCGATGGCCTCGTTGGGGAACTGGATCTCGTTCCAGACGTCGGGGTTGGTGATGCTGAGCTTGAAGGCATCGATGGCGTGGCCGTATTTCCGGTTCAGGGGCCATGTTATGGTCTCGTAAAGCTGCTCAATAGGGGTCTGGACCTTCTCGGCGACGTGTCGCATTATCGAGTGAACGACCTTGCTCTTGTTGTATCGCTCGTCGCACTTGACAATGTCCTCGGGGGAGACTCGGCGCTTGGACAAATCGATGTAGCCCTTCTCCTTGTCCACCCTGAGAACGACGACAACCTCGTTCCTCCCGACGCGGATGAGCTTCTGGATAGATCGAATACGTCTTCGGGACAGTTCGGAGAGCAGGATCATGCCGTCGCTGGTGGCTGTCAGTGGTCACGGGTCCCTGGCGACGCGGGCGAGAGGGATGGGCACAAACATGTTGTCGTATTCCAGGAGCTTTACGTATGCTCCCATATCCGCGATCTGTTGGTGCCGGTGTCAGTCCTGGTCTGCGACGGGGCAGGTGGTGTGGGTGTGGCCAGGCCTCTTGGGGTGACGGACCTGCTTCACGTTGACCATGACGAAGCTATCCACTTCGGGATACTTCTCCTCTGCACATGCTGCGTTAGACCCGACTCCGCCCAGACTGATCAACTCCAAGTCGGCTCGAGCTCACCGTAAAATCGACAATTCGTCAGCGACATCTTGGCGGCTGCTGCTCGCGAGGTGGTAGGTCGCGTGGGGTTGGGTTTGGTTCGGGGGTCAAGGATGCTGCTGCTGCTGCTGCTGCTGGGAGGGCAGTCTTGGGAGCAGCGTTTTCGTCAGCGGGTAGGCTGCGGAGTGGAGATCTGGACAGTGCTCTGGTCGGCGACAACAATGCGTTGCAGTGGAGTCGAGGATTCGGATGCACAAGGTTGGAGGTTGCGGTTGATGTGTCGAGGTGTGTGTGAAGGCGGCAACAGCTGCTTTGAGTCACTTAGAGGCTGGGATGATTTTTTGGAGGGGCCAAAGCAGCGACAACCTTGGCCAGCCGGCCAGCCTGCCTGCCTTCTTGCCTGCCCAGGCCCCACGCCTGGCTTACATACGAACAGGATGGTACACCGGTAGATTACGAGAAACAGCCGTAACAACCACTCCTCGAGCACCGAGAACTCGGTATGATACTTTTCTATTGCACATAGCGGTGATGCTAGCAATATACAGGATACTGGCTATTTGTCCATCTCTGCAGGTATGACTATCCGAGTCCTCGAAAAACAAAGTCTCCTCACGTGTGGCGGTGCACTGTGGCTATTGAGGAACCTTGTGGCTGAAGTTCGCCTGCTATGTTACGGTCCATTCCGCTGGAACCTGCACTCGAACTAGAACTCATCCGCTGTCGTGACAGCCTCACCACACATCGGCTGCAACCACGCCTGGTCATTTCACGACTAATAATGTACCTATTCGCCTTACTACGATCAAGACCTGCGCTCGCCTAGACTATTGTGGATCTTGCCAGTTCATGTCAACCATTTGGAAAGGCTTGCTACTCTGCGTGTGCCCAATCATCGCGTCTGTGCTGGATTGGACGGCATCCTTTTCTTAATCACTGTCTGTCGCCGAGAGCGTGCTCCCGGCTAGCGAATGCGCCTCTTCGCGAGGGGATCCAAGTACCCGATGCTCCCTGCACGGCACGGCACAGCACACCACCGAGACCAGTGTCTGCCGCGAAAGCCGTCAGGTGTGCCGGAGTATGTACACGACGTCGCACCACACTGCCGTTGCGAGATGGCAGAAACAAGACGCGACGGGTCCCAAAGCTTGTCAACGCAAGCGCCACCATGGGTCCGGCCGGGGTCAGCACCTCATTTCAGACGGCGTGGCCACTGGTCTTCTCTCGCTTGCTGGCAGTTCAGTCGTCAGGCTCGTGGGGCTCTTTGCACGATCCTATCTCCGGGGCGGCGCAAGGCCTCGTCAGCTGGTCCTGGCTGATTGGCTGCGACCCCTGGACCGACGAGATGCTTGCGCAGCCCTCTCGTTTGAATGTCGTCGTTGCGTTGGTCTGGTCCCTCTTTTCTTGATGGAGTCTTCCAGAGTCCTAATACCTCCTGGACCTCACCTTCAGTTCGCTGTCCATCTACTCAAACTTGTGCTCCCTTTTTTTTTTTGGACGCTGAATATTCTGTTCGGCCTCTTCTTATCACAGACTTTATGTGTTGATGCCGAAGATCCCAGTCACGGAAAGCCCGCCTTGCACGACAGCACCGCGGCATTGGGCTGAGCCTCAAAAAAAGCCACGGGCCAGAGTGGGCCATCCGCGTCCCCCCACCACCCGAAGCGTCTATCTTTGATCCTTGACCCACCAGGGGCCCTGTCTCCTCGCCCTCTCTTATATCATATCGAGTGACCCTGCGCCTAGCGAGACTCTACCTTCCCTTTATTGATTTTGCTTGTTTATTCACTCGCTTGTTCTTTTCGTCTCCGACGGCAACTCATAGCACTTTCATCTCACCAATTGGTCTCGTGCTAAGTATAATACATTTGGCTGTTGTCACATTTTCTGAGTAGAACGCCGCCATGCGTGGTCTCCACACGGCCGGTGTCTTACTGACACCGGCTCTGGCTGGCGCTATTTCTCTCGAGGGCAAGTTTGAGAATTATACCGAAACGTACAAGTCCATGGCGCGATCCTCATGACTGACACACAACTAGACTCAATTCCTCGAGCCTTCATAACTCTTCCTATACCCGAGTCCGCCGACGCGGCACCTACACCGGACTTGGTTTTCCGGTTCGACATCAACGAGTCCCAGGACGCATGCGGATATGGAAATGTCACCATTAACGGGCAGGAATTGTCACAGGATGGCAGTGGCCCCTTGACCCTGGACGGCGACCGCGTGGTTGATGCGGCTTGGAACTTTACCTGTGTGACCTGGAACAACAAGCCCCAGGAGCAGCTGCTGAGCCTCAATGTCGAACACGTCAATAGTCAAGCGGTCCAAGACGTTGGCTTCACTCTGCGGTTCCAGCAAGTCGCCCCGGTCTGGATATCAGATGTCGAAGGGAGCGCCTCCATGACCCGCGTTCACTCAAATCGCCAGAGCCAGGCCGAACCTGAATGCGACGACAAGGAGCTCGATCTTGACGCCGAATTGGCCGAGTTGGACTACCTGAGGTGGCAAATGGCCGAGCTTGCGCACCAGCTCCACGCGAAGGAGCACCGTCTCGCCGAGGCCTTCGGATGGGAACGTCACCACGGCCCTGCCCGCATCCACGAGTGCGACAGCCTGAAGTGCGTGATTGAAGCAATCGCCTACACAGTCAAGGGTGCGGCATCGTCAATATATGGGGGTGGAGGCGGACCATGGCCTCATGGGCCTCATGAACCACACGGCCCAGGTCATCACGGACCAGGGAATGAGCACCGCGGCGGCCCTCATCACCGTTTTGGAAAGCCCGGCCATGGAAATCACACCCAGAACGGCACTCATCCTTACCCGCCTCCTCCACACGGCAGGAAGCCTCACTTCCACCACCCTCCCCCTTTCTGCAAGTGTGCACCCTCGCCGCCGCCGCCACATCACGGTGATCACCCACCCTCTCCGCCGCCGCCTCCCGTCCCGGGCTTCGGTCCTCCTCCGCCTCCCCCCGGCGGTCCTGGTTTCTGGGAGAGTCTTTTCGGATTCGCCCACCCGCATGGGCCACCACCACCGATGCCCTGGGAGCGACCGGACTGGGAGCACCCGGCCCCAGACGGACATGCCCATCACGGGCACGGGCACGGACATGAGGGAGGACCACCTCGTGGGGGCCGTGAGGGTCACCATGGCTCTTCCGATGAAGATCATGAGAGAGAGAACGGCAACCATCAAGATCATCAGCTACCCAACGAGCCTGACCGCAAGCCAGCCCACCCTGATCAAGACGCCCGCAAGCCTTCGGACGACCTCAAAGGAGCTGCTGCCAAGGCTGACGGACAGGAAACGGGCGGCAAAGACGCGGATCTGCCCACACCCCATCATGAGAGCCCTGAGGATTCCAGACCCGCCCGCCCCGACCAGCACCATCACGCCGACATGCCTTGGGAGGCTGAACTCCGCCGGGCTCACGACCACACGCCCCCACCACACGACGACGGCCCGCACGATCACGACGACTTCCCCGGCCGCCTCCCTCCCCCTCCAGGGCCTCCCCCCCCTCCCGGCCCCCCACCACCGCCCGGGCACCATTCCCACGGGCCCCCTCCCCCACCACCACCACCACCACACCGCGGCCCGCCCTTCGTCCACATCGCCTCCGCCATCTCCTCGCTGGTCCTGCTCGTCGTCTTCGGCAGCGTCCTGTACCAGCGCTACGTCCGCAAGTCCATCCGGTCGCCGCGCCCGCGCCGCCGCGGCCCCGCGCCCTGGTACAAGCGGCTCTGCTTCGGGCCCAACTACTCGGAGCTCTCCGAGGACGAGGAGAAGGAGGCCATGCTCCGGGGCTGCGGCGACGCGGCCATCTCGGGCGATGAGGGTGAGGACGAGGACGAGGACGACGAGGAGGATGACCGCGCCGTCGTCGCCAGGGATATCTCCCAGTTCAGGACGGCGGCCGACGTCGTCGGCGAGATGGTCGCCGTCGAGGAGGCGCGCATGGTGGCTGCTGCTGCTGCGGCGGCGGCGGCACCGCGCTCGCGCCAGCCGTCCTTTTCCTACTCGCCTGCTTCCCCCGCGCAGGGCGCAGCAGCAGCAGCACCGGTGTCGATGCTGCAGCGGCCGCAGCACTTGTGCCCCTACATCCCCGCCCACCTCATGCCCGCAAACACCATGGCGATGCCCATGGCGATGCCCATGCCCATGCCCACCGGCCAGCTAACCCCAGACCCGGCAACGATGGCCGCCATGGCCGCCCTGTTCCCTGACCTGGCGGACGACTACGATATGGGCCTGGGCGGCATGCACAGCCACAGCCACCACCACCACGGCGGGGTTGGCGGCGCCGCCTCCATCGGCGAGCTGCCGGGCGAGGAGCTCCCCGCGTACCAGGAGGCCGACAGGCGGGGCGGCGGCGGCGGCGGCGGCGATGATGAGGAAAGCGAGCTGGCGTCGAGCATGGTGGCGGACGGGTACCGGCCCGGGTGCGCTGGCTCGTCGTACACGCCGAGCGAGTCCGGGTCGCAGGGGGCCGACGACATCCTCGGGGATACGAAGAACTAAAATAGAGGGAAGCGTTGTTGGCTCCCATGTATGTGTAGTATATACTATAAAGAGAGGAGGAGGAGGAGGAAGAAGCCACAAGCTACGAGATACCCGTTGGTCTATTAATTTCTTATTCTGCCTTCACGCCCGGCCAATCTGCGCAAGCAGTCTTTGTGCCTAGGTCGCATGCACTTATATAGCTTCTCATTTGTCCCACCATTCCTCCCACACATTTCTGTAGCGTGTACTTTAGCCGACTTTGTTACTTACTTTACCATGCGAATGGCATGTATGAATATTCATAAGAATGCAGCACACATCCTTGCTTGGCCTACTGCAGCTCTGTTGACCTCCAGCACAGTGGCTTGGTCTATCAGGCCCCCTCCCCCAACCTCGGCTACCTCTTCTATGAGCTTCTCGGGTCTGTGTATCGTCGAGCATTTTTCACCCTGCAGTGAGGTCCAATTGTCCTGGATTTCATGTAGCTGTTACATTGCGAAGGGATTACTTAAGCTTACATCGAATTGATACATATTCTGCCTTCTAGAGCCACCGAAATCTCCCCTGATTTAAGGTAGGACGTATGGGGCCAAAAAAGTAAGAGCTCTTTCGTGCTAGGGGGCTCCAATTGCGAATGTCTTGGAGGGATGCTTCCACCCGTTCCCTTCTCTAACCTCTGGAGTTGCGAGAAAGTAGCAACACCTTAAGTCTTCAATTCTCTTCAATATGGGTGGTCGTTGCCGGTCTCTCCAGGTGTCCCACCTCTCAGATTGCCGTTGCACTCTCGGCAATGTCCGCGATCGCCTCACCAGGCTTGCAGTCACACCCGTACTCCTTCAAGAATTCCTCCTTGGTCATCTTCTCCAGCTTTTGCAATGCCTTCTTTGCCGCAGCCACCTTTGCATACCTCCCACTCTCCCGAATCGCGCCGTCAACCACTTTCCCATGAACGAGGATGCCGGCCGCAACCTTGGTCGAACCGGTCCAAACACCCTCGTCATCTGTAACCTGCGCCTCGTGGGCCGGCAACCCGTAAACATGGCAGCCAAACTTATCGTAGAGAAACTGCGTGAAAAAGGTCACAGGGTGCTTGTTGGCGAAGGTATCGTAGATCCGCATGTCTGCGAAGTACGGCTGAAAGTGGTCTTTGAAAAACCGTTGAACTGTGGCGTAGTCATATTCAGAATCAACGAAGATGGCGCCGATGTATGCCTCGAGGACATCTGGAATGCATTTTGGGGGCGGCCGGACTTCGATCCAGTAGTCGCGAGAAAAGCGCGAGCGAGGCCTTCCTGCTGCCTCCGCTGCATCCTCAGCCGTGCGGCGGGCATCGTTCAGCGCCACGACATACTCCATGATGGACGGGCCAAGCACTCCGTTATGCAGCAGATACTTGTGGAAGCTCAGCTCCACCGCAAGACAGCCGAGAAACTGATTCGAGACCATGGCCATCTTGTGCTCTGTCAACCACTGTGGACCCTTGTGGGGCGCGATGTGGAAGAGATAATCAACACAAACCATATCGAGCAGAGCGTCACCCAGAAATTCTAAGCGCTGATAGTTGGGCACCTTGGTGAGAGAGTAGGGGCGCGAGGGATGCACAAAGGCAGATCGGAGAAGTCGGGGGTAATTGAACTTGTACTTCGTAACATCCTCGATCTTCTTGGCCATATCCAGCTCAGCAGCACTAGCCGCGGTGATTTGCCACGCTGGTTTCTGGTATTCCGCGTAGTAATCTCCCCACTCCATCATTCGGTGATGCTTATGGTTGGTAACCCGAGTCACCGCCTGAATTGCCATGGTATAGTCGTTTTCCTTTCTGGTGGTCATGTATGCGGCACCGATGAGGGCTTCGCAGACGTCGGCAATCGACTTGTCAGCCAGCTGGTGTGAGCCCATGTTCCCCAAGGTCCTCTGGTGCTTCTTTCCGAACTCCAAGCTCAAGTTCGGATACCACGTCGCGCGAGAAAAGGCCTTGGACCGAATGTATTCTTCCAACTTCAGCCATTCACTGCGCGCAGTTCCAAAGAGATTCTGGTTGCAGATCATGATCATCCGCTCGACATGGTAGTCGAACTCGTCTTTGTTGGGTATGAGCGTGAAGACAGATATGGTGGTCGCCATCTTCAAGAACGAGTCCCCTAAGAACTCCAAGCGTTCATAATTGTTGCTCATTCCTGGTTGGAAGTCGACTGGCTCAAATGCTACCATCGATTCCCTCCCGTCGTCTTCGGACTGGTTCTCACTGTCTTTGGTGAATGCCTCAAGGGCGAGGTCCGGCTGGATATCAAGTTCGAGCATCTTGCACGCATCTAGTGCAATAAGATTCTGTTCGATCCGATGGACGATGGACGGGATCAGGTACGCCATCGTGACCACATGCACAGGAATCTGGTTCCGTTAGAACCCGGAATTGAAACAGTAAATTGGTGGCTATACTTACCGGTGAAATCTTCATCGGCTCCAGAACAAAGTAGCAGAAGGGATGCTTGCCGTCCTCTTCCATTTCAGACAGAAAGTCTCTGCGTAAAGAAGCGAACTTTCCCACAACCACTGGCTGATCATCCTTCCACGTCATTTGACGAGCCTCGCGAGTAGCTTTCCAAGAGGTCACGCTGTAATTCAGAATATCGTGTGCGACGTCGCCGCGCTTCCACTGTCGGTAGCCAGGAAAATGATCAACGTCCTCTGGGACTGGGCTCTGGGGTGTGAGATCCTTTCGGAGACCACGTAGCCAAAATCTGCGTGAACCATCATGAGGATCTACGATGAATTTGTCAACGTAGAAATCATCAGGCTCTAGACCAGTATAGGGCAATGCATCAGTGCCCGAGACTTGGCGCAAAACGCACCAGTCAATCGCCTGGCGTAGATCAGATAGTTCAGAGAACGAGAATCGGTGATCTTCGCTGGTGGGCGCAAAATAATACGGCATTTCCTGTGCGCTCGCCACGTACTTCTTGTTGAAGAGATCCATAAATATTTTCAACGTAAAGCCAGCAAGGAGCTCAATATCTTCCTCTGATGTGGTGATTGGAGTATTCAAAACCTGACAAGCAATGTTTGAAGACATTCCTTTTGACCCCGGCGGCCCAAAGTAAAGAGGGAATGGCTTGATCTGAGGGAGCTTGGTCCTCGTCAAGAACAGGAGTGGCCTCGACGGTCGTTCCAGTACATTGGGCTTCGATAGGATCAAGACGGTCGCGTATAACTCCTGGGCTGGACCAAGCTCATTCCAGAGTTTCGGTTTCAGCTTCATGTCGTACTTTGCCTTCTTCTTTGAGGAAACAGCCAGACGCGCGTTGGCCATCTTATTGCGCCTCTCAACAAAGGTCGAACGCAAGTTGTCGTCGATAAATCTACTAAGGTGTAGCTTCAGGCAAACCTCAAAAGCTGCGGAACACTTGGCGACCTGCTTCGTCGAGTGGACCTTTCCTGTTGCACCGGACACGGGAGAGGCAACAGGCATGACCAATTCACAGATAAACCCTCCTTGGGTGGGCATGATGTGGAAATCAGCAACCAATCCCATGTCCTCGGTGAATTCCTCAAGGTGCCGCAGAGAATTCAGATAGTCTCCGAGGACGGACAGGCTGTTCTTGTACGTGATCGTTGCTCCGCTGGATTTGATTGTAAAGCGTCGTTGGCCTAGTTCTTTGCGGAGATAATAGTCCATGTCGAAGTCGCTCCCTTTGAGCCGCCTGTCCTTTGGAAGCGAGCTGCAGAAGTCCCGCAGGATGTTTTCGTTGGCGGTGTTCTGATAGATCCTGCGGCGATGATCCCCGTTGCCCTCCTCGATCATGTGGACATAGGTAGACTCGGCCTGTCTAGCTCGGCCTCGCGACTGTATGTACTGGATCATGGTCTTGTAGAGATCAAAACGGATGATCAGGTTGCAATCGGGGATATCCAGACCCTCCTCGGCGACTGATGTTGCAAAGATGCAGTTGAGCTCTCCGTCCTTGAACTTGATGATTGTCATGAGTTGCTGGCGAAAAGACGTCGACGAACAGTTATCATCTTGATTCGCGCCCATGAGGACCCCGACCTTGAGTCCGGGGATTTTGATCACGCCTTCTTTTTGAAGCAAATCCGCCAGAAGCTTGGCGGTCCAGCGCTGTTCGACGAAGACGATGCATCGAACCCTGTCTCTGCCATCGGCGAAATGATCCGCTAACAGCCTTAAAAGAACATGGACCTTCGATGAAAGAAGGGTGTCCTCCGGTTCCAAGAACTGGTGTGTTTGGACCAGGTGTCGAGCAGATTCTATTCCCTTCTTTTGTTTGTTCAACGAGTCAAAAGAAGGCACATTGTTGGCGAATCCTTTCTCCGTCTTGGCCTCCAGCTTGAATAGCTCGTCCTCCTGGAAGATCAGCTGCCAATTCCTGTCCACGAACCAAGCGCCGAGTTCCCTTGAGGCGAACTTTGAGAAGGCGAAGGCCTTGGTGAGATGCTTGTTGCTTCCGACTGCAGCCCTTAGTTTCACGGTGAGGGCCGTTTCGGGAGGCTGGATCAGATGAGAATATGTGGCAATAACCTCCTTCTTAGGCTTGGACACAGTTGTTTGGAGGGCCGTGGGGTCCGCAGTGGTTGCGATCTGGCTGTGCAACAGGCCTTCGAGCTCCCTAGCTGCCAGTTGGACGTCCATCTGGGCATCAACAGGAGAGGCGGTCATGCCGAATATACGGGGTAGCCGAGTATCTTTACCCTCCTGGGTAGCATAATAGTCCTTGATGATGCGTGCGTAAGGATGGTTCTTCTTGGTATGGTGGGCCTCGTCGAAGATGAGCAGGTTGATCTGGTCGATCCGAATGTAGGCAGACTGCAGGCACTTGTTCAGTATCTCGGCGGTGCATACGATGACCTCGTGTTTCGTAAACTGCTGCTCCCAGAATTGACTATTCCAAACAGAGCGGACCGAATCTCCCGAGAAGGCAGCCACGGGATGACCAAGGTTGCAGTCTAGGACTGCATGCTGCTGATAGACGAGAGCCACCTTGTCAACAAGGAAGAACGACAACCGCCGGGGGAGGCCTCTCGCTCGGTCTTCGAGTTCTTTTTCGATGACATGCTGGAGGAGTAGCACCGCTATCAGAGTCTTGCCGGATCCTTTAACTCGGGTGTCAGCAGTGGTCAGCCATGTTCCGGTGTCGACGCGGACGTGTCTTGGGCCATCTGGGACTGACCGGTGTCAAGGACAGCAATTGTGTTTCTCTCCTTTGCGCGCTCAAACAGTTCCAGTTGGTAATCACGAGGATTGTTGATGATCTTCTGGCCCTCCCAACTCTTGACCAGATATCCGATAGACTCGCCGTTTTCAGTGACACGGTGCTCGGGCTTCTTGGCCAACTTGCTCCTGTTTTGTTCTATCCAGGCGCCGAAAACGGCTTCCTCGATCTTCTTGTGGCTGATCTTGCGGGGCTTGCGGGGCTGGTTCTGTACAAAGCGGCTGGCGTCCTCCTCGTCCTCGCTTCGGTTGGCCCGCTCATCATCACTGTCACCGCCATTGGCCGCGTCGATGACGGCCTGGCTAGTTCCAGTAGTGAGACGACTGAGGATGAGAGGAGTCCGGTTCTCTGGTATTGGGGCCATTGTTCCACCACAGCCGGCTTTGCTGGCACTGGAGACACCATTCTGCAGAGCAGCCAAGTTTTTGCGTGGCAAGTGAGCAAGGTGAGGGGCTGTATGTGAGACCATCTTGGGCTTTCCCGCCAATGGGGGGCGGCAAAGACACGATCAACGCCCTGTTTCTTCAGGCAGAGGAGGGAGTGCGGCTGTAAATGTTTGTCAGCGTGTCTGTCGTGAGATGCTGCCGGCCAACGGGGTCTGAGAGTGAGGACTTGTACTGAGGTCAGTGAAGCCTGGACAATCTGGGAGTTTTGATTGAGCCGTGAGAGCGTTTTCAAGAAAAGCATCGGTAGAAGAGAGGGTATTTGTATTGATGGGGTGCGAGTAAGAAGGGTAAAAAGAGAAGAAGTGAGGAGATGGCAGAGTGAGATGGACAATCAGATACGAGATTGACCTGAATGAGCGGGTTGATTGAGACAGAAACAGAGAAAATATGTCGTCGGTCATCTCAACTTGGTATGACTGGGATGCCACCGCAGATGGGATGGCTGGGCCGGCTTGCAAACACAACGACAACTCAGCTGAGAAGATTGATGGGAGGTTTGATGGCTGCAGCTGCCCTCAAGGTTCCAAAACCCCAGGCCTCTCAACATGCAGGAAGCCGAGTCGAGACTCTGATGGACCGACCGCCTTTTCGTTGCAGTAACGCGTCCGCCACTTTTGGTTTTCCCTCAGCCACCGGGAAGGGAAGGGGGAGGGGGAGGGGGAAGAGGGAGGCAACGTTGGATTTCCCGGTCTGGAAGGCACGATCCCCGTGGCGCTGTGGGTACATGCGCCCAGACCAGACGCTGCAGGCCTGAGACAGACTTGAATTACAGAGGTACAATAGGTAGGTACTTAAGTTAGGTAGGTAGGCACAGATTGTAATACTTCGTGTGGTTACCCCAAGCTTTCTGACGTGCAGGGATGGTGACGGCCTTCAGGGTCCAGAGCTCCACTTCCTCAGGGCAGCCCACCTTTCCCCGGGCCTACCTTGTCTTGCCCGTCTGCCCGTCCAGGCCGTCCAAGATCTTGCAGCTACCCCGCAGGGGCCTGGGCCGCTGCGGCCCAGTTGGTCACCGCTTTCCTGTGAGGCTTGAGCCTAGTATATTCTAATTTCTGGCGGCTCCCTCACGGCGCGATAAGATAAGGATGGACAGGGCCAGGGAAGCTTCTGCCAGACAGAGCTCGCTGGTGTCGCCCAGAGTCAGAGCCAGACCTAGACCCAGACCCAAAAGCTCGTCGTTTCTCTCTTGCGTATAAGTACCCCGGCTCATGTCTCGAAACTCTCCTTGCACCTGTCCAACAACCCCATCTGCAAGTCTGACCCCGGAGCTTATCCAATATCTACGTCTCTACGTCTGAACTGCCTGCAGCGCTGCCGCCAAGATGCAAGACTCGAAATCTCTCAAGTCTGTCTTTGCACAGGCAGAGGAGCGACGACTGGCCCTCGAGGGCGCCTTCGAGGTGACGGATCCCAGCTACCGCGACGTTCTCTCCAGCGCCATAGACGAGTACACAGAGTGCCTGGAGCTCATCAGCCAGCTGCGCATGTTCAGTCCAAATGAGACAGTAGAGGACCTGTCAACATCCGATCTCCCATACCTGCTGGTGCACTACCACCTCGCAGAGCTCATACAGAAAGTCCCCACCTCCTCACCTGTGGGCCGCAAGACGATACTCGACAAGTCTCGCCACTGCTACGAGCGCTTCCTCTATATCATCGACAGCTACAACCTACTGGAGCCCCAGTACTCCAAGATGCTGGAGGCCTACAGCGAAGACCCGCCGTCATTCTCCACAACCCCCTCGTCCGACCCAGCAGCCCGCCGCAACTCCAAAATCGCAAACTTCAAGGCCGAGCAGGCACTCAAGCAGAAGCTCGCATATCTGCGGAAAAACCCTTCCTACGGCGACCCAGATGACGAAGACGACCTTGGCGGCGATGAGGAGATTGTGCGGCAGGTCCATCTGGCAAACCTCGGCCTCAGTATCCACCTGGCATTCCAGGCCTTAGAGTCACTCAACCGCGAGACCGAGATCCTGGCCCAAGCACCTACACCTTTACTACCCCAGGCATCCACCGTCGAGGACGACGAGCGGCGGAGGCGCGAGGATCTCAAGCATGACGGCTATCTGAATAGGCTCGACAGGCCCTTCAAGAGGTTATCGAGCTTTAACGGGCCGCTGCTGAGCAAGGAGGGAAAGCCCATGCAGCCATTCACCATCGTGGGGACGAGGCAGGATTTGGCTAAACAAGTGTTTAGGCCGGGTCATAATCTACCAACGATGAGCATCGACGAGTACCTGGACGAGGAGAGGCGGAGAGGTGGGATAATCGAGGGAGGTGGTGAGGCCAGCGGGAGACAACCAGAGCCAGACGAGGACAACTACGAGAAAGCAGATGCAGAAACCATGAAGGCACGGGCATGGGACGAGTACGTCGAGGCAAATCCTAAAGGCAGCGGCAACACGTTGAACAGGGGTTAGATGTTCTGTTATTTCAAAGGAAAAAGAAGAAAAAACGCATGGGATGGATAGTGGTTGGCTCATAATGCATCTACACCCATTCAACAAATGAGCACTGAAGACTGGGAGCCCATTCATGATGGTTCGACAAGAGATCACACCAATCACAGTCTCAGCTGGCCTGATCCATCCACCATCAGACGGACGCTCTCAATCTTTTGTTGCAGCGGTTGTCGACTTGGAACTTGTCTGACTTGCATCGATTGCATTGCGATATGAAATCAGTGGCAATGGCGCCAACTTCAACTTTCAGCAAGCACTCAAACCACACAACCCCCATATGCCAATGAAGCTTTCCTTTCAAGCATCTACAGAGACAAAAGTTCCAATGGTCCACCTTGGACTCACAGGTAAGGCAAAGACAGGCATTATCGAAGACTCATTTTCATTCAATATTACTAACCTGTTTCTCAGTCAGCGAGGAACAACACGGTCGCGTCTGTTGACAAGCTCCCCGCTATCAGTCACTCGCGCCAAACATCGAGGGAGGCCAAATTCGACTCTTCATCGTCACGATCCTGTCATTGTTCGACATCCAACATGGCTGACAAGAAGATGGAGAAGGACCCCAAGTCCATCGGCCCGCCGTATTCCTCTGTCCCGTCAAACATTACCCCCAGCTCCCCAGAGGCGACCAAGAAGGCCCCGACGCAGAAAGCCCAGGACACCTGCGACCACCTCCGCGACGCTGCCCCCGCCAGCGGCGACGGCCTCGACCGCGTCGTCACCGGCGGCTGCTCCACCTGCGGCTCGGGGAAGCACGCCACCGTCAAGTGCGACCACAGGGACAGCGAGCCCCAGTACATGATGAGCGGCGCCCTGCTGACCGGCACCAACACCCCCTCCTCCGTCTTCGCGTCTGTCGTCGGCCGTACTGCTTCTAACCCCCCTTCCGAGGGCGGCCAGGGCGGCCAGGGCGGCGCCAGCGTGCCGCCTGGCAAGGACAAGGGAATGGTGGGACGGAGTCGTTCTCTCTAGACGCGGATGGGATAACGTGAACGTCAAACCTGTCTGTGCGGGGTTCTCGTCAAGGTCGTCAAAACTTTGGGGTGGTGGTTCATCCAATGTCAGGGCAGAAGATGGCGGGAGGATGGGACAGGGGGTCTCGGGGTGGAAGATTGCTTGAGGGAGGGATACATTTGTTTCCGTGTCCTAGCTAGACCAGAGTTTCAACCGAGCCAGGTGCATTCTCGACGGTTCAATGTGTGCTGGACTACATCTCCATGTCTATGCCAGAGAGGGGCTGCCCAAGTTGTTCCAATGATGCTGAACCTGCGCCTCGTTGGTGCCCCATAGCGACCTGCTGCATGGCCTTCTACGCGATGAACCCCGAAGCAAAAGACTTGAAAGCACCGCGGGCCGCTGCTTGTCTGGTCCCTCGGCCATTTACTTCTCTATTTTGCAAGTAAGCCGTCCCCCGAAATCCGGCGTGATCAGCAGATGGTGCGCGTACGCGTATGCGAGAGACATTGCACCACACATGACCGTTGAGTATGAATATGGCAGAGGGAGCAAACACGAAGGTCCGTGGATGTAGGATGAGCAGCGTGCCAGCCCGCTCCCGGCCGGAAGCACACGTGCTTGCACACACACACACACACACACACACTCGTCAGGTTTATTCTCGTCAAGATGCACAATAGTATCAGCTCTTTTGTGGTGAGATCTGCTCACCCATGACTGCCTGCCCTGTACCAGGTCTACGCACTATGAAACCCGCAGCCCCGTTTGTTTCCTTACGATCCTCGTCCAGCATTTTGGGTGTTGCCATTTGTATAGACCATGGCGTCCCCGCTGAAATCCATCACTTCGTGTCGACCCCGGATGAAAACGGTTCATGTGTGTCCTGAGTGGGTTGGTTGGTGGGCGTATACAATGGCCCCTGCTGCCGGTGGACCGAGGAGCCGGCTATCTCTTGCGTCGTGATTCACTCGCAAAATCGCGGCAGATGGAAGTCGTACCGTCTTCACCTTGCCCACCCTGCACGGCAGTTCGATGATGTCCCACTCTACTGTGGCCCACTTGTGCCTCGCGCGGCGTTCCTCATGTGCTCACCTTCCGGCCAGGCGATGCAAAGCGACGTGATATCCAGAGCCCCGGCAGCCAGCCTAAGCACCCAATGGCCGCTGGCCCATCGCCTCAGAAGCCTCATCGCGCGAGATGATCTCCATCTCTTCATCCTCGTCGTCGCCGTCGCCGCCATCATCAAGGGACAAATCAGCCTCGTCAAAGCCCGCGGTATCATCGTCTTCGTCCTCATCGTGGAGACCGCCACCATGCCAGGCACCATCCTCGCCATCGCCGTCGTCATCTTGCAGCCCCTCCACATACGCCGCCAGCGCCCTGCCCCGGGCCTGGTGCGCAGCAGGCACCGCAAACCGGGCCTCGGAAAAGTCCGCGCTCATCGCGGCCCCGTCGTCCGTGAAGCGCTCCGACGCGAGCGACGCCGGCGCGGGCACGACGCGCGCCCTGTCGAACACCGTCGAGATGCCGTCCTGGACGACCACGGAGCCCACGACGGTGCTGGCGGCATAGCTGCTGCTGCTTCTGCCCGCGGCGCCGCTCCGGGCGCCGGCGGCACCCCCCGCCACCGAGTCCGACACGCTGGGCACGGTGATGCCCGTGTGGTAGCTCGGCCCGGGCCCCGTGGGGCCGAGGTCGGCCTCGGGGATGTCGGGCTCGAAGGCGGACTCGTCCTCGAAGCGCAGGTAGTCCATCTCGCGGTCCGAGAGGTGGAGGACGAGGTGCTGCGTGACGGTGTAGCCGAAGTCGCGGGCGGACGGGCCCGAGTGTTTCTTGCCGTGCTCGGCCAGCTTGCTGACGGCGTCCTTGAGGAGGCCCCTGTAGAAGGCCGGGTCGTAGGTGTCGAAGACCGCCGGGTACGGCGCGCACCCGGGGACGAGGGCATTGGCCCTTGCGGCGTCCTGGAACGCCCGCGAGAAGGCGAAGGCTGCGTCGTAGACTTCCTTGGTGCCGCGGAGGTCAGGAACGCCGAGTGAGCCCATCTCGAGCCACACGAAGGGGCACAGCGCGCGTTGGTACTTGTTCAGGCTGGTGTAGACGGCGGAGAGGGGCTTGGAGGTGAGGAGTTCGCTCTTGGGTATGAGGTATGACAGCCCGATCTCGCTAAGGTCCCACTTCGACTTTGCATCCTTGCTGAAGGACTTTGGCGGCGCAGACGACGGGTTGTCGATGCATTTCGTGACCACCCTCAGAATGACCGCGCGTATTGCCTCCAGCAGCCGGTCATAGGTCCTGCGGTGGGGGAGCGACGGGTCGTTGGGGATCACCTGGTCGAGCATGGTAAGCTGGTTCCACCCAGTGACCTTGAGGAAGGCCAGGGCGTCGGGCCCACAGATGTCATCGACGGCCTTCTTGTACCTCTCCGCCATGGCGACGCCAGCGTGCTCCACCATCCGGATGATTGAGTCCCCCTGCTCAGTGCCCGAGAGGCAGCCTGGGCTGCGCCGCCCGAAGATGGTTGTGTTCTTCCGGGCCAGCTCGCCGGGAGCCTCTCCGCCGGCGATAACGAGCGCGTGTTCATTGACGAGGATTCGGAAGGCGGCAAAGGCAAGGACCGGGGACCTGATGATGCTTGCGATGCGGAGGGTCTCCTCCGGGAGGATCTCAACGAAAATAAAGTTGTTGCCGGCGTTGAACCATGTGACAACCAAATCGCGCTGCATGCCTGTCAGTCTCATGTGGGATCTGTGCAAAGCCATAGTGTGTGTACTCACGATGAGGTCGTAGTTTGTCATTTCAAACATGCTGAATAGTCCCACAAGCGTCCACACTGTACTACGTGTCAGTAGCTGCCGATGTACTGACTGCGGAGTGGGGTCTGGTGAACCGTCGACTTACTTCGGGGCGCAGAGTCGATCTGGAGGTCATTCTCTGCAAGGGACCGAAACAGCCTCAGGACGTTCGCACCCTGGCGAACCTGGCAGAAGTCTTCTATTCTTCGGTGATCGTCGTAGTCCCAGGTCTCGGTGTCGAGCAAACATGCTGCATAGTTCTGCCCATGGAAAAATTTCTCTGCCTGTATTGACAGCGGCGGGGATGGAATTGGGTACGCAGTGTCATAGCCCTCTTTGCACCGACAGGCATCGTCGTGCCCCGAGACAGCCTCGACAGAAGCACCAAAGGCCGAGGCGCGGTACCAGAGCTTGATGCCCGGAGAGAGAGAGAGTAACTGCAAGGCAAGGGTGTAGTCGTCCTCCTCGCCCGAAGGTGACAGATCCAGGACGTGAGTGACACCACGAGGCAGGGGACCGGCAGCTCTCTTTGCCCGTCGCTGGTGCGCCGGGCTCTTCAGGCGCTCCTCCAGCTTTGGGGAGCCCGTGTTGAGGATCTGATCGCGTGTCAAGAGGACCCTGGCTGTGTTGAACTCGGACCTCTGACAGCTCTGGGTAGAGACGAAGCACTGTGAGAATGACACGAGCACGAGCACGTCCCCAGCCTGGTTCCCCTGCAACGACTGCTGCGTCTTGTACAGGTCGCTGTTGTGCGCCTGCTTGGCAACCTGGTTGCGCTCGAGCTCCTCATTGACAAAGGTGAGGCGTGAGTTCAGCAGCGCTTCATCCAGTTGGCGTGGGTTGACGCCCATGGAATGGGCGTCATACTGGGCCTGCTCTCAGCTTCTCAGTAACTTGAGCACCATGTAGGGGACACAAGATCACATGTGGACATACCATGTTGTCTTGTGCCTGACAAGCACTGGCGGGGGATTCCACAAGATTTCCAGTAGCTGTTGTCTGCAAGACTTAGTAAGAGTTACGGGCACAATGTTTGCCCCCGGGGAAGAGGAACTGAGCAAAGTGTGGCCCAGTTCGCTTGCCCCCGTGGAAATGGAAATGGAAGCGGGGGGTGGTTTCGCAGTGCTCAGGCTGTATCAGTTGAGGGGAATGAAGATGTTGGGAAAGGTGACTCCGTGGCCACAAGGAAACCAAATCACCGGTTGTGAAGATATCGTTCAGGTGATGCAAGTCCCACACGCAACAAGCAGCCTTGGGCATGCCCGTCCACAGAAGAAACAAACAGCACCTGAATGCTGAAGGAGGGGCACAGCAAACACAGCCGCGGCGCTAAAACAGCAGCCTGGCAGTAGTAATTCTTACCTGTTTGCACTCCATCGCTCTGTGTTGAGTGAGGTCTACTGTCATTGACAGAACCCAGCCGGATATATTGGTGGTACTTCTGGTGCGGTGTTAAGACACCCGGACACCCGGACATGAGTATGCTATTGCAAGGATCCAAGAAATTCGGTCCCTTGGTGGGGGATGATTCAACCGCTTCGAGGATGTCGGAATCGAGCAGGGACAAAGTGTCCAGATGAAATCAGTGATAGGAAGTGACTATATCAATATTGAGAGTCACTTGTCAAGCACGGTCAACATGGCAAAAGGCCTCCAGCGGCACGGCAAAGCCAGCCAGCAAGCAACGTTGAGGTGGTCGGTGAGGCTGACTGTGTGAGACACCAAGGCAGCAGCAAGCACCCTCACACGCTAGAGTCGCATGTGCATGGCATGGCATGGGTTGGGTAGTGACGGTTCAGTGGTGCTGATAGGTAGAGAGGGCCCTCAGGCCCAGACATCTGGGAGCAGAGGTAAGGCAGGGTGGTGAGCCCCGCCGCAGCTGCGCCTGTTGGTCCTACCAAGGAGAGGAGGGTGAGGAGGAGGAGGGGTGGAGGGGTGGAGGGAGGGAGGTAGTCACATGGAGGTTGACAGACATGTCTCCCAATCAAAGGAGACGAAGTAAAGCAGGGCATTGCAGGCAGACGTCCTCACTCCACCATAACCGTAGTCGTTATCTCCCAGTGCCATACTTCTGTACACCAGGAAATTGACAGTCGGCAGTGACTGTTGGTTTGGAATGAGAATATAGTCTCAGCTGAAATCCCGACATGAACAGTCACGACTGTCCTTCCGTCACAAGCGGGAAAACGGGGTTAGAATCGGCAGCTTATCGGGTCCTATCGGATGCTCGCCCCACGCCACGCCCCTACTTACCCAAGCAGGTGCCCAAGCAACATACCAGAGCACTTTCTCGGCTCTGCGGTAGTTAGAGTGGGTTGCTCTGAACCAACATAAACACAGATGCTGGAAGAAAAGGCGTGCAGCTACATGATTATTCATGGTTCCTCAAACCATGCCCCACAGGGAATCGCGGTCTGCTCTGAGGCAGCTAAGCTCCAGCTACTCCAAAACCTACTTCTCCACACGTCTTCCCGGCAGGGCGATCAACAGTGTTTCTGGAGATACTGACATCAGTTTCGCCACTGCTCTGGTCAATGCCATCGTGTCAGTAAGACGGGGTAACGTTCATTTTCACAGTCAGGACCAGATCGTCAGCCTCATCGCCGCCCCAAGGCCCTAAGGGACAACATACAATGGCGAGTTAGGGCAGTGGCCCCAAAGAGACGGTGTGTAGTAGGCAGTTATGCAGACAGGCCACAGCATAACAAGCCACAGACCACGTCGAATGATGCTCGTTATGGCGGGGATCCATAGCACGCACGACACGCCCTCCCGATAGGCCCCGTCCGGGCAGCTCCGTTTTCCCTCCCCAGTTTCTCCCCGCAAATCAGTGCTTCCAGACGTTCATTACGACAGCGATGGGTCCCCGGAATGGAAATATGTCGCGTGTCTAACGTCAAGCTCTCTCCCCAGTCCCCACTTCCCCAACAAAATCGTGCTGTTGTGATTAGGTATTTAGACCACCCTTTAAGACCGGTCCGTCCCTTTTGAAGGAGAGAGCTTTTCGGGACAGACCGCTTAGATCTTATTCCTCTTGCATACCTACTCAAAAAGAAAGAAGAAAAAAACTTGATATCTGCGTCCGGAACTATTACTTATACCAAGTTGCCCGCTGCTCTAGATATTCCTACCAGCTATATAGTCAGGAAGTATACCAAAAGGCCGGACGTTCAACACGCTCGACCCTCCGATATCAACAACCATGGATCACGCCAGGAACAACCTGCCCCACGGCGCCGCCCGCCCATTCACGTGAGTAGTACAAAACATCCCTCCGATCACATACACACACGTACACACATCAGGCGCAGCGGAAGAAGGACATGTAAAAAGAATAGAACGATTTTTCTCTAAGAAAAAAAAACAACCCTTCCCAAGGTCACCAAAAACTAACATCCCTTCTCCCACCCCAGCTCCCGCCACCCCCGCCTCGCCCTCTTCACGGTGGCCGCCGCCGGCGTCGCCATCGGCATCAAGTACCAATCCGGCAGCATGGCCAGGAACGAGAGGGCGCAGAGGGCAAAGGGCGGACCCAACTACTACGTCTCGGTCGACAGGTCCGGCGGTGGCATCTAAAGTACCTAGAGGGCGGAAAGGACCTCGGGGTGAGAGACGATAGCAATTATGGTTTTTCTGGGGGGTTGGGGGGGGGGGAGATCATATTTCAGAGAAAGTAACAATACTCAAACACAGAACAATAAGGGGACAGCATACGAGAGCATAATAGAGGGGGGGGGGCTAAGAAATTACAGTACTATCTGCAGGTTCACTGCGCAAAAGGCTATCATCATACTTTTACAGAAACGGCAGCGGCGCCTGTCCCGAGTCTAACAACAGAAGCCCACACAGATTTGGCGCTGGTCGGCGTTTGTAAACGAGCCAAAAGAAAAATTGTGTTAATCAAGCAAATCAATCAAATACAACACTGCGCATGTTATGCATTCGCACACACGAGTACGGTCATGAATCTGGGTTGGACGCCTGGGACTGGGTCTAAGGCGGGTGGGTGGGTAGGCAATGACTTGCATGTGAACCACTCAAATTTCAAAGAAACTTTGAAGCTATATCAAAAGCCCCAAGATCGCGGTCGCACATCATGGATATCAATTGTCAATGGAGAGGAAAAAATTGCCAGCAGATGCATCAACATGTCCTCGTTTCTCTGCGCCCCTGAATGCCGGGATATCCCCAATGCCAAACAGACAAAAAAATATCATACAAGAGGAGCTCAACTCGGAGGTAGATAGAGAACGAATGTTCGGTCCCAAAATGCCAGAAATCAGGAAGAGATGAAAGCAAGCACATGACGGAAGAACAGCGCCAATTCAAGATCAACCCTGACCTTGCCGAACAAGCACCATTTCTTATGCACACGGACGATGCCCAAAAATCAAACCGGCCAGTAGCATGCGGGTAAAGCCAAAACAAGAAACACACTGTCGAACGCCAATTCGTATGCAAGCCCTCCTGTACAGTTGCTCCAAAAATGGGCCCGCGTCTCTCCTTGTGCATCGTAGTCGCCATTACTGGGGCGCTCAGTAGGAGCTGCCCCTCCGCGCGATAGTCGGCCGCTCCATGCCGGCATGCTCGCCACCGTCGGACTCGGAGTCCTCGTGGTCGCGCCTCATCTCAACCTCTCTTCCCTTGCCCTTGTAATCACCGCCAAAGGTCGATTCGATGGGCGATCGTAGTATCACACTGTTGCGGTTGGACTTGTTCCCACCCCGTCCGCTTCCCGGTCGAGACCCACCGGCCTTGCCGATCGAGTTGGCCTTGGACCCCCTCCCGCTTGTTCGTGGGCCTCCGGTGGCTGCCCCATTCCTGCCCGCAGTCTCGAATATCGTGTAAGGTGTCCTCACGCCATCCCCCTCTCCGTCCCACACAATCGAGCCGCCTTCACTCGCCGAGTTGCGCGCCGTGGACGGCATTGCGCTCGATCGCTGCAGTCCTCTCATCTCTTTGACCATATCTGAGAAGCCCTCTTCCAACGTTTTCATCCTCGCTAATACCAGACGACTCAACCGGTCACGATCATTGTCACGTTCTCGCTGCGCCTTGTCGTTGACGCGAGGACCACCAGGCGTAATCATGCCCGTTGCCATTGCCATTTGGGTGACGAAGCTGGACGGCACGCCGCCGAATGCGTCGTCTGCGCCAACGCCGGCAAGATCTGACTGGACATCGAGGAGATCAGAGGACGACATGCGTCGGGTTTTCCCTGGTCGGCGCGGTGGGGCGTCGGCGTTCATGCCAGTGAAGCGGCTGATGAGCGGCGCCGTGTGCATATTGTCGCGAGGCGGCATGATCGGCCTCGGACGGGACGCACCAGCATTGGCAGTGCGCCGGGGTGACTTGTATCCAGGGCTCTCGGCTGGAGTTGGACGACCGCTTATGGGCCGGGAGCGAGTCTTGTTGTGCGGACCCGGGGAGGAATCATCATCATCCTTGGGCGGCAGACGGCCACTCTTGGGTGGGTTGAAGAGAATCGTATTCGTGGATAAGGTGCGGCTATGCATACCAGACCGCTTCGGCGGGGGTGGGGCTAGCTGGTGGGTAGGTGACCGATACGAAGAGCCGAGGGAGGTTGAGATGATACGGTTGTTGAATCGAGCGGCGAGGGGAGTGGTGAAGTAGTCGTCGTCCTCATCGGCGCCTGATCTCGTGGCACTCCGCCGACTCGGAGCAGTTGCCGCCTCGTCTTCATCTTCATCATTGGTGACGAGCTCGTCATCCGCATCTTGATCCTTGAGTATTCGGCGCTCCACATGATCCCTCCGGCTGAAACCATCCAAGGGCCCGTCTACGGTCGACATGAGTTCTGCCGGGTCGCTCATAATCGACCTGGCTTCGGAGTGATGCCGGAGTCTCACCGGCGTCCTTTCCTTGCTTCCGTTCAGTTTTCGCTGCCAATCTGGCTGTGCACGGCTGTCGATGGTCGAGAAGTTGTTTGGTGATTCAGGTATGGTCTCAGTCCGCTCCATCCAATTTCTGACGGCGCTTTGGGTCCTCTTCCGCTCATGCATCCGCTGGGTGCGCAGGGAGGCAAAGTCAGGCGTCCTCCTGAAAACTTCCTCCAGAGCGCGGTCCTGCTGAAACCCAGCCACCGAGCCCTCTCGGATGCGGATGGTGGGGCTGAACAGTGAAGACCTGCCCACAGGGTTCATAGACAGCGCGCGGGCCCGACTGCGTTCCGGGTGCTCGACAAAATCCGTCGGCTCGAACATCGAAGGGGAAAGGATGTACTTCTCGTATAAGAATATGCAGAACAACAGTGGGAAGTGTGTGATCTTGATGATGGTCCGATTCAGCCACACGAAGTGACGCAGGGGCATGAAGTACCGGAACGGCATCAGCATCCAGGCAAATATGTTGCCAGGGGCAACATATGAGAAAAGGGACTGATCCTTGACCATTGCAATTGTGTTGATAGCAAAGAGAAACCTGTTGCATTCCCGTTAGCTGTGCGTGCACGTCTCTTCTTGTCTGGTGGCAACTTACTGGTGCTCTTCCTTGGCGTTGGAGGCAATGGACATGAAAGAATTGGTCAAGACAGTAATGAGGATGGTACTAGCAACGAGGTCAGAAAGCGTCCGGCAGCCGGGGACCGGGTAAGACTTACACTACTACGAAGTGACAAATAATCAGGAATAGTGCCATCAACGTTCTGTCAAGCCAAGTGTACGCGGGCCAACTATTTGTTCACTATCAGCATTCAGGCCTGGTCGGAAATCGCGTCCGAGGAGAATCCCTCCGAGGAGAATCCTTGGTCGCGTGACTGAGTGGAAATGCAAACTCACACGTCCCAAGCCGCCGGAGTGAACCCCATGAGGATTTGGAATATCTTGTATGCCACCTCGGGTGCATCTGCTTTGGTGTTTGTGAGGAAGAAAACAAAAAAGCCGCTGCACGAGATGAAGATCAAGACGAAGACCGCCGCCAGATCAACGCTCATGATTCTCATCGCGAGGAGAATCTGGGAGAAGTAGGGGTAGTGGTCTAGGACCGAGAATATCCGTGGCAACAGCAAGACGGCATTGGCCGCTAGCACATCGTAGGCGTCGATGCCCTGATGTGAGTCAACCAGGAAGACCGTGTAGATACGCATGCAGTAGTATATGATCAACAGCACGAGAATACCCAGGTCAAAAATGTTCCAGAAGCTCATGATGTACAAGGAGAAGCCTTGCTCGGTGAAGCCCACAAGCTCGTCCATCATGAAGCCAGCACTCCAGAACCAGAAGACCAACTCAAGGCTGGTGATGCGGTCAGACCTCTGCACAAGAACTGCCAAGAACAGACAGATCAATATGGCCAGGGAGCACGTGGAGAAGAACTGCCTGTAGCGCGGCACGCGAAGCCTGGAAAGCTTGAGCAGAGACGCATTGCGCGGGTCATACAGAGACACCGTCCGCCTGGCTGGCAGTAGGTCCGTGCCAGTGGGTTTCGGAGGGTGTAGGCCCTTTTGGAATCGGAGAAGTGGTGTCCGCTCGTCTTCTCGGCGCTGTGGACTGCGGCCTCTGTAGGAAGCAATCGACTCCCTCATGTTTTGTCTATGCAGATTGTCGGCGGAGGAGTAGAAACTAATCGCGCCGTTCCATATCGCCTCGAGCTGCTGTACGACGAGCGGATGCGCCAAGAAGTGCTTGGCCGAAGCGCGGATGGCAACCTCAAGGGACGAGGTCCTCGCGGCAGCCTGCTTTGGCCTTCCATCGCGTGGGGTGAGGGGAGTCTGTACACCAGGGGCTCCGGGCATTCCCTGCAGAGGGTAGAAGTCATAAGACAGAGCATCGATGAGCTCCCTGGTGGAGTAATCCTTGAGCAGCTTGATGGCCAGAAGCTCGCAGACCTTGGCCCTGGTGCTGCTGGTCCCTGCGTTTCCAGGGTTGAGCTGGCCCTCCTTGGCGAACTGCAGGCAATTTGCCATTAGGGCGTATATGGTGGCCCTGGAGAAATGCTGGGTCCGGATCTGCTGCTGCATGGGTTTGACCAGGAACTGTGAGACCTGGGGCGACCTCAGCTGGTCCCAGGTGAGAGCTGTCTCAGTCCTAGACTGGACTATCATGCGGATTGTGTGGGTGACATTGTAGACGGGCAGGGAATCGAGGTGAGACTCGGAGAAAAGAGGCAGCACGGTGCGGGAGGGCCGCATCCCACCGTGATCCTCGTCGTTTGGGGAGTCATCGTTATCGCGGGCATCGTCGTCGTCGTCGTCGTCCTCTTCCTCTTCCTCGTCTTCGTCATCATCATCGTCGGCTTCCGTGAAATCGGCGGTGGCGTGTCTTGTTCGCGAGTAGGCTCGGCGCTCGTCCTCGGTGTCGTCGTCACCACCACGGCGACTGCTCCTGAGTGACTGGAGCAGATTCGTGAATGGCAGCATCCTCCTCCTGGCGGGCATGTTGGGGCCCGCTCCGTCCATCAGTCCTCCATGAAAGTAACGTACGGCTCAGGCACGGTCCGGGGTCGTGGGCTGCCTCTTGATACTGTGCGCCTGGGGAGTTTCCCTGTATTTGGACAGGATTCTGGAGTTTTTGGGGGGCGGGGCAGAGGAAACAAGTATGATTCACAGCTCCGAGGGCAGCCAGTGCAGGGTGGTCATACAAACAGAGCTCAAGCAAGCTATGTATGTCTCGGTGACGGGGTTGCTAGAATAGCATCGTGCCCGGCAGTGAAGGCGACGGGAGGGTTATGAGCTGGTCGCAGCAGCGGAAGCGGCAGCAACAGTGAGAGGAGGGGGGAGGAGGCAGGGGAGGAGGCAGAGGAGGAGGAGGAGGAGGAGGAGGAGGAGAAAAGACGAAGAGATATTGTTGACAGGAAGGAATGCGCGCACAGCCAGCGCGAAATGCAATGCCCGGGACCTGGAAGGTTGAAAGTTGTTGTGACGGGGGAGCCCCCAGCCCAAGCCCCAGCCCCAGCAAGCAGCAGTCGTAATGATCAGAGGGAACCTTGTCGGGAGGAAGGTTACCAGGATGACAGCATTCGCATGGGTAGCAGTTTCCCAGGCCAGCTGATTCAGGAGCAACAGGGTAAGGCAAGGTGGGATGCGATCAATTGATGCGGCTCAGCAGCAGGACATCTGGAGCGTCCACTGTCCAGCCCATTCGAGGTATCCACTCTGGAGTGGGTGGGCAGAAGCCCGGTGTCCCCAGTTCCAGGTTTCAATCACGCCAACCTGCCCATTCAGGACAGGACAGTCAGCCCAGTCAACCCAGTCCACCCACTGCAGCCCTCGTGAAATCTCTTTTCTTCTCTCTCACTCTCACTCTCTCACTCGCTCTCTCGCCTGCTAGTCACACGATGTGGATAGGATAGTATTGGTCAATCAATCACCATGTCTGATGGAATGCAATGTGTGTGCCACACCCGGGTTTTTCTGCCAGATGCAACGTAGATAGTACATGCAGCCATGCAGCCATCACCCCGTCCCTTATCTATCCACATATTTGCCGCATTCCCCAGATCCGCATGACCTCGGCGCGCAAATCGAGTGGGCCGATACGCTGCGAGATGGGATGAGTAGCTGGTTTCCCGACCGCCTCCCCATTGGACACAGGCCCGCCTGGAACGGCATCATGGTGACCACACCCTCAAACACGGCCGTGGCACTGGCTGGCCCGGCGGTGAGCCGAGTCGACGGCGTCAACTGGTGGCTCTCGATGGTGGTCTTCAAGTCTTCAAGTGATGTAGCCGCTACCACTGTTACCCCCGGGACGGTCTGAGTGGTCCTTCGCTAATCTGAAGATAGACACTGTAGCTGATAGGTCAAGTTCTCACTCGACCTGCCTGTCTTTGCCTGGACTGTTCCTTCAGCCAGCCAGCCAGCCTGTGCATGCGCTTCAGCGAAGTCCCGGAGATGGTCGTCTATCCCGAACTTCACCTGGGCACGAGCGTCCAAGTCCTTGTATTGAAGGTTCCCCAGAGCGGGTGTTCCAGCCCGGTCTCGAATGAGCCTCTTGTGCTTCAAACAATGCATCTTGCGAGATCAATCGAGGTAACCTTAATTGTCCGCCCTCCCTATCACATCGCGCCATGTTCGCACATCCCACAGGAATCCCTGGGGCTATCGCTCTGCCGTGCTTGTTGCTCCGCACCCCCTTCCTGCAGCGGCTTGCGACATTGCAACCCCTTAGCTCCACACCGACAGGCTGCCCGCATCAGGTTGCATCACATGCGCCGTCATCGCCTGGAGATAAGTCTCGCCCATTCAGCTTACAGCAGAGCCACTATGTACAAACCGCTGTCGGTCAGGACTACATGTCCTCTTCCAACATCTTGGAACCCGAAACCACGGCAATTGTTGGTTGGACGGGTTCTATCTCCATTACCCAAGGTCTAATGGTGTGCGCATGAAATTACAACGCCTTGACCAAGACATTGGCAAGCAAGCCACAATAACATTCTGTGTCGTAACCTCCCGTGGGAAGGCCACAGGCGTGGTGCTCTGTATGATAGTCCCCCCCACAAACTCTTTCCAGCTTGCAAAAACGAGGTCAAACGAAATGGGTAACACACCGAGTATTCATTGGTGAGAAAAACTAATCTGACTGTAGTTCGCTGAGTTTTCCTAGTAGGCGGTGAACAAAATTTTCTGGTGTGGTGTGTACAGGGCGTTATTCGTGTGTGTGAACTAATCCCAAACCGTGGGGGTTCAGATGGTCAAAGTCATGCACATGCGACTAGTCCAATCATCCAAGCTCACACCACCCAACAAGGACCTGGTATAAAATATAAAATATCTAGTAAATATCAATTGGGGCCACATAGGGGACTGGTCTCGGTCTGCATAATTCGGTCTTTCGATTTCATGCTGAACATTTATAAGGATGAATCTGACGAGGTAGCAAGTGTAACACCGCCTGCCCCATTGCATTGGCACCATCAGCTCCGGATCCGAAGCTCTGGGCCGGACGGGTCGGAGCATGAGCCGGAACCATACCTATGTCATCATCATCTCTTGGGTGCCCAGGCTCCAGAGTGCCTTTCGTCGAGAGGCAGCACGTGTCGGCACGCCGGATAGCAGAGCATGGACGCTTCAATCCCCAACATTGAAGCATGGCCGACACTCATGAAATCGTACATACGCGTATCGAATAATCACACTTTACCTGCATGATCAGGCTCAGGCATCTTACGACCACTTCACACGGCCAAGTCCAAGTAGCACCAGTCATCGCCGCTTGACTGCAAGGACAAGAACCAGATGCACCTCTTGCCCTGCCTCGCTTGCCCCGAGCAGAGCCAGCTGAATGGAAAAACTCTGACCGTTGATCTGGGATCGTCAAGCGGAAATTCCCATCTGTCGTGACTCACATGATCGATCACCGAGCGCCACGTCGATTTTGGTTGGGAACAACACAAGAATAATAAATATTCACCCGACAGGGCTGTCTGGTCAGAGGGATCCCGATCTGGGTTAGGTGCCCCAAAGATCTCGAGCCTCGAGGCTTGGACAAGCAGGGCAGCAGGGATACGCGATTCATTCCGGCCTGCTCCACCCACGCGTCGCCCAGCCACAGCCGACCGTTCGGCCCACCAAGCTATCGATAAGCCCTCGAGGTCAGAAAATTTTAGTGGTTTGGACCCGAGTCTGGTGGGGGTGGATTGGGGTCCAGTTCACTGGCCTTCTAACATCCCACTATTCCTGTCTCTTCCACGCCTTGTCTGATCTGGTCTGGTTTTTTCCTTCTTCTTTTCCCACCATCCCACCAGTCGAGGCTCTTGAAGGTATTCTGCAATACTCAATAGCTCCTTGCTGGTGAGACAAGGCTGTTGTTGACCCTATCATGGTACTTTTCTGACCTAATTGAGCCGTCTCGTCTATAGGAACCAACACATATACTCGAGCAAGCCTTGCCGAGCTTGCTGCCATCTTTGGCACCGACTCGTCCAGCTTCTCCATCCGCCCGTGCGTCGAGGGAAACACACATCTCGATACCCCCCTCCCCCCTCCTCGTGACCATGGCTTCCAAGGCTTTCCCGCCAGCTTCGGCCCGCCTCAGCGGCCAAAACGAGGACCTCTTCTGCTTGGAGCTCGAAGATGGCTCCGCCTACCAGGGCTACAGTTTCGGCGCCCCCAAGAGCATCGCCGGCGAGCTGGTCTTCCAGACTGGCATGGTCGGCTACCCCGAGTCCGTCACCGACCCCTCTTACCGCGGCCAAATCCTCGTCATCACCTTCCCTCTGGTCGGCAACTACGGCGTTCCCTCGAGGGAGACAGTGGATGAGCTGCTGCGCGACCTGCCCGCCCATTTTGAGTCGTCCCAGATCCACATCGCTGGTCTCGTCACCGCCTCCTACTCCGGCGAGGACTATTCACATTTCCTGGCAACTTCTTCCCTCGGTACCTGGCTGAAGGAGCAGGGCATACCGGCAATGCACGGAGTCGACACCCGAGCATTGACCAAGCACATCCGAGAGAAGGGCAGCATGCTGGGCCGCATGCTGCTGCAGAAGCCAGAAGTAGCCAATGGCACAACCAATGGCACCAATGGCCAGACAAACGGGATTCCACAGGCCATGAAAGACTGGAAGCCGTACTTTGATACTGTCGATTGGGTCAACCCCAATGAGAAGAACCTCGTAGCAGAGGGTGAGTGAAAGCGCAAGGGGCCCTGTGTCGACTTTCTGCTCACTTCTCTTTAGTATCCATCAAGGCGCCCAAGCTGTACACGCCGCCTGCAGACATCGCCCTGAAGCACCCGTCTGGCAGGACCATCCGTATTCTCTGCCTTGACGTTGGCATGAAATACAACCAGCTTCGTTGCTTCCTCAAGCGAGGTGTCGAGGTCCTCGTATGCCCTTGGGACCACGACATTGTGGCACAGGCCGGAGACGAGTACGATGGTCTGTTCATCTCCAACGGCCCTGGCGACCCTTCTGTTCTGGACGTAACCGTAAAGAACATCGCGACCGCCATGGCCAAGAACCGCACTCCTGTATTCGGTATTTGCTTGGGCCACCAACTGCTTGCCAGGGCTGCGGGAGCCGGCACAACTAAGCTGAAGTTCGGTAACCGAGGCCACAACATCCCTTGCACAAGTTTGGTCACCGGAAAGTGCCACATCACGTCCCAGAACCACGGTTTCGCCGTCGACAGCAAGACTTTGCCCTCGGATTGGCAAGAGCTGTTCGTGAACGCAAACGATGGGACCAACGAGGGTATCGCACACGTCAACAAGCCCTACTTCAGTGTCCAGTTCCACCCCGAGAGCACTCCTGGCCCCCGAGACACCGAGTTCCTGTTTGACGTGTTCATCAAGACCATTACCGACTGTGCTGCGGACAGCAGCCTTCTCTCGAAGCCTGTCAGCTTCCCCGGCGGCACAGCGGCCGAAAATGAGGCAGCACACCCCCGTGTCAAGCCCAAGAAGGTCCTCGTGCTTGGTAGCGGTGGTCTCAGCATCGGTCAGGCCGGCGAATTTGACTATTCTGGTAGTCAGGCCATCAAGGCTTTGAAGGAGGAGGGCATCTACACTGTGCTCATCAACCCCAACATTGCCACCATCCAGACGTCCAAGGGCTTGGCCGACAAGGTCTACTTCCTGCCAGTAAACGCCGAATTCGTTCGCAAGGTTATCCAGTACGAGCGGCCCGATGCAATCTACGTCACATTCGGTGGCCAGACCGCTCTGCAAGTCGGTATCCAGCTGAAGGACGAGTTTGAGGAGCTTGGTGTCAAGGTGCTCGGTACGCCCATCGACACTATCATCACGACCGAGGATCGCGAACTCTTTGCTCGCAGCATGGAGTCCATTGGCGAGAAGTGTGCCAAGTCTGCGTCGGCCAGCAGCGTCGATGAGGCCATGAACGCGGTCAAGGACATCGGCTTCCCCGTCATCGTGAGAGCCGCCTACGCTCTTGGTGGGTTGGGCAGTGGTTTCGCGAACAACGAAGCCGAGCTGCTCGATCTTTGCAACAAGGCTCTGGCTGCCAGTCCTCAAGTCCTCATCGAGCGCAGTATGAAGGGCTGGAAGGAAATCGAGTACGAAGTCGTCCGTGATGCACAAGACAACTGCATCACAGTCTGTAACATGGAGAACTTCGACCCCCTCGGTATCCACACCGGTGACTCCATCGTTGTTGCTCCTTCCCAGACTCTGTCCGACGAGGACTACAACATGCTCCGCACCACTGCTGTCAACGTCATCCGACACCTTGGCGTGGTTGGTGAGTGCAATATCCAGTATGCGCTCAACCCTTTCTCCAAGGAGTACTGCATCATCGAGGTCAACGCCAGACTGTCCCGGTCCTCGGCACTCGCCTCCAAGGCAACGGGATACCCATTAGCTTTTATCGCTGCGAAGCTTGGGTTGAACATCCCCCTGAAGGACATCACCAACACAGTGACGCGTTCCACTTGCGCTTGCTTCGAGCCTTCCCTCGATTACGTCGTGGTGAAGATGCCTCGCTGGGATCTGAAGAAGTTCACTCGGGTCTCAACACAGCTGGGTTCCTCCATGAAGAGTGTTGGTGAAGTCATGAGCATTGGCAGAAGCTTCGAAGAGGCCATCCAGAAGGCCATCCGCGCCATTGACTTCCAGAACTTGGGCTTCAACGAGACCTCGAACGCTCTCATGTCGATCGACGATGAGCTGCAGACACCGTCGGATCAACGTCTGTTCGCCATTGCCAACGCCATGGCCGCTGGATACACAGTTGACAAGATCTGGGAGTTGACCAAGATCGACAAGTGGTTCCTACACAAGCTCAAGGGCCTGAGCAATTTCAGCAAAGACATGGCGCAGTACAACACGGGTGACATTGCCTCAAACCCCAACATCCTGCTGCAGGCCAAGAGGCTCGGTTTCTCGGACCGTCAGCTGGCCAAGTTCTGGAACTCGAACGAGTTGGCGGTGCGTCGCTTGAGAGACGAGGCCGGCATCACGCCCTTCGTCAAGCAAATCGACACGGTTGCCGCCGAGTTCCCAGCTATGACGAACTACCTGTATCTCACCTACAACGCCACGCAGCACGATGTCAACTTTGACGAGCATGGTGTCATGGTCTTGGGCTCGGGTGTCTACAGAATCGGCTCCTCGGTCGAGTTCGACTGGTGCTCCGTCCGAGCTATTCGCACACTCCGGGAGGCTGGGTTCAAGACCATCATGGTCAACTACAACCCCGAGACGGTGAGCACGGACTACGATGAGGCCGACAAGCTCTACTTCGAGAATATCAACATCGAGACGGTGCTTGATATCTACCAGCTGGAGGCCGCGAAGGGTATCCTTGGCGCCATGGGTGGTCAGACCCCCAATAACATCGCTCTGCAGCTTCACCGAGCTGGAGCCAAGATGCTGGGGACGTCTCCCGAGATGATTGACTCCGCAGAGAACCGATACAAGTTCTCTCGTATGCTTGACCGCATTGGCGTTGACCAGCCCACCTGGAAGGAGTTGACTAGCTTCGACAAGGCCAAGGAGTTCTGCAACCTCGTCTCCTACCCTGTGCTGGTCAGGCCTTCTTACGTGCTTTCCGGTGCCGCCATGAACACGGTCTACTCCGAGGCAGATCTGGAGAACTACCTGAAGCAGGCCGCGGATGTGTCACCCGAGCACCCGGTCGTCATCACGAAGTACATCGAGAACGCCAAGGAGATTGAGATGGATGCTGTCGCCCACGATGGAGAGCTTGTTGGCCACTTCATCTCTGAGCACGTCGAGAACGCCGGTGTGCACTCGGGTGATGCAACTCTCATCCTGCCGCCTCAAGATTTGCAGAGCACCACCATCGAGCGTATCGAGGAGGCAACTCGTAAGATTGCTGTGGCTCTGAACGTTACCGGCCCCATGAACATCCAGTTCATCGCAAAGGACAACGATATCAAAGTCATCGAGTGCAACGTGCGGGCCTCTCGTTCCTTCCCCTTCGTCTCCAAGGTGATGGGTGTGGATCTTATCGAGATGGCTACCAAGGCCATCATGGATGTGCCTTACGAGCCGTACCCAGTCGTTGAGCGGCCTGCCAATGCTGTGGGTGTCAAGGTTCCGCAGTTCAGTTTCTCGCGTCTGTCTGGAGCTGACCCTGTACTGGGAGTCGAAATGGCCTCAACCGGTGAGGTTGCGTGCTTCGGTGTTGACAAGTACGAGGCATACCTGAAGGGCCTGATGTCTACTGGCTTCAAGATCCCCAAGAACAACATCCTGCTGTCCCTGGGATCTTACAAGGACAAGATGGAAATGCTTCCGTCCATCAAGAAGCTGCAGGAACTCGGATACAAGCTATTCGCCACGGCTGGTACAGCCGATTTCCTGCAGAACCACGACATACCTGTTCAGTTCTTGGAGGCTCTGCAAGAGGACGATCAGAAGTCCGAGTTCTCGCTCACCCAGCACTTGGCAAACAACATGATCGACCTGTACATCAACCTGCCGTCCAACAACAAGTACCGCCGCCCCGCCAACTACATGAGCAAGGGTTACAGGACGCGAAGGATGGCCGTCGACTACCAGATCCCCTTGGTCACCAACGTGAAGAACGCCAAGATCCTCGTCGAGGCCATTGCCAAGCACATGGCTCTCGATGTCAGCATCGTGGACTACCAGACAAGCCACCGCACTGTTCTGCTGCCTGGCCTCGTCAACATCGCTGCCTTTGTGCCAGGTATTGTGTCCGAGAAGAGCCGCGACTTGGAAATCGTGACCAAGGCGTCGCTCGCCGCAGGCTTCACCATGATTCGTGCCATGGCCGTTGGTCGAGAGGGCGCGATCACTGATGCGCGCTCTTTGACTGTCGCTCAGCAGAACGGCAAGTCTGGTATATACTGTGACTTCAATGTGTCCGTTGCTGCCACCTCTTCGAACGCCAACCAGATCAGCCATGTCGCCGGGGATGTTGGGGCACTATTCATCCCCTTCAACCACCTTTCCGACAACATCAGCAAGGTTGCCGCTGTCACCGCTCACTTCGATGCTTGGCCTTCTCACAAGCCAATAGTGACAGATGCCAAGCTCACCGACCTGGCATCGATTCTGCTTCTGGCCAGTCTCCACAGCAGGAAGATACATGTCACGTCTGTCACGACCAAGGACGATATCAATCTTATCGGCCTCAGCAAGCAGAAGGGACTGAAGGTAACATGCGATGTGTCCATTTACTCGCTGTACCTAACTCAGAAGGACTATCCTGAGTGCGAATTCCTGCCGACTGTTGAGGATCAGCGCGCTCTGTGGGAGCATCTGAGCGATATCGACATCTTCTCCATCGGCAGTCTGCCCTACCAACTGGCTGCCGCGGCTGGTGCCAAAGTTGATGCCACAGTTGGAATTGCAGATGCTCTACCTCTCCTGCTCACCTCCGTCAGCGAGGGCAAGCTCACGATCGACGACATCAAGAAGCGCCTGCATGACAACCCCGTTGAGATCTTCGAGCTCCACGATCAGGCCGGCACTTTCGTGGAGGTCGAGATTGAGCGTCCTTCAACTGTCTCGGACGCTGCTGGCTGGTCTCCATTTGCTGGACGCGTCATGAGAGGAGCCGTTCAGCGCATCACGTTCCAGGACAAGCTGGTTTGCCTTGACGGACAAATTCTTGATGGGCCCGCCATTGGGAAGGACATGTCGCGACATGGCGCCTTGCCACCACCCATGTCACCCCTGATGAAGCCACTCTCGCATGCTGCGGAGACCCCGCGGGGGACAGATCGACGCTCCTCGGTGATCGGTTCAGCGCGGCCCCTTGTGAAGCCACGCGGCTTGGACAGTGCGCTGGGTCACGCTTTCAAGAACCCTGTCTTCGAGGACTTTGGCCCATCACTGCCTCTCCAGCCCTCGCATGACAGTCCCTTGCATGGGCTCCTCTCCCAACCGCACTCCTTCAAGATGTCTCACGTCCTGTCGGTGACCCAGTACACTCGGGCAGACCTTCATCTCCTGTTCACCGTCGCACAGGAGATGCGCACTGGAGTTCAGCGCGAGGGTGTTCTGAACCTGCTCAAGGGCCGTCTGCTCTGCACAATGTTCTACGAGCCATCGACCCGGACATCAGCTTCTTTCGACGCCGCGATGCAGCGCCTTGGCGGACGAACCATCGCCATTTCGACATCGACGTCTTCTGTCAAGAAGGGCGAGACCCTGCAGGATACTCTTCGGACGCTTGCCTGCTACGGAGACGCAGTTGTACTGCGCCATCCTGAAGAGAGTTCGGTCCAGGTTGCGAGGAAGTTCTCGCCCGTCCCGGTCATCAACGGTGGTAACGGGTCCAAGGAGCACCCCACCCAGGCCTTCCTGGACCTCTTCACCATCCGTGAGGAGCTGGGTACCGTGCAAGGCCTGACCATCACCTTCGTCGGTGACCTGCTTTACGGTCGCCCCGTGCACTCGCTCGTCTACCTGCTGCAGCACTACCAGGTCAAGGTGCAGCTCGTCTCGCCCAAGAGCCTGTCGCTTCCGCCGCAGGTGCACGAGCAGCTTGTCAAGTCCGGCCAGCTCCTCACCGTGTCGGAGACCCTGACGCCCGAGATCCTGGCCCGCAGCGACGTCCTGTATTGTACGCGCGTGCAGCAGGAGCGCTTCCCCAGCCAGGACGAGTACGAGAAGGTCCGCGGCGCGTACCGCATCGACAACGCGACGCTGAAGCACGCGAAGAGCAGCATGATCGTCATGCACCCGCTACCTAGGAATGAGGAGATTGCAGAGGAGGTGGACTTTGACCCTAGGGCGGCGTACTTCAGACAGGTAAGTCGAAACCCCTGCCCCTTGGGGTGAATATTTTTGCTGACTACTAGACACAGATGAAGTATGGTCTTTACACCCGCATGGCTCTTTTGGCTCTTGTTATGTCCAACTGAGAATCTTTGCTGTTGTGTATCTAGACTTGCTGGCGTATGAGCGTACGAACCGATATTTGACGCGTCAAGAGATTTGGTACCGGAACACGGTGCAGGGGACGAAAAGAAAAGCTCCTTGAGGGTTTGCAATGGTTTCAATTTTTCCTTCATCTCTTTGCTCTTCTTTTTAGAAAGTAGACCCGTAAAAGGTCGCAGACCACATATACAAAGAGGCATCAAGTAGACGTAAGAATGAGCTCGCGCTCGACTTGGTTAGGTTTATGAGTGATGTTTGGGGTGTATACGTTATTTATTTATGTATGTATGTATACATGTACGTTATGTACGTGTTTTATGTATGTTAGCTAGCTAGGTGTTTGGGTTTGTGTGTTTTATGTTTGGGTTGGGTTTGGATTGGTTGATTGATTGGCGTTTTTTTTGTATATAGCGTGTCTTGTGTGTTTTGAATGATACCCCTCTTGCGTCTGTTCAATATTGAGCTCATTGTTCGTCATGAGTTGGGTTTGAATTACTGCTCTGAGTTGACTGTCTTGGTGTCGAGAAAGGTTGGTAACCGAGCGTGTGAATGAAACATTTGGGCTGTCGCACGGGCCCGTGAAAGTCCGCTCGTAGCGGCACGATCTTCAAATGTTCTATCTGCGGATCGCGGGAGCGATTTTTCACGTCCTGAGTCTTCACCACATGTATGCAAAGAGCTGCCCCGGTATACAATCATCGTTCCGGGTTGAGGGCTCCTCCATCGACGATGGTCGCCGGCGAAGTGCACCACAATATGTCCGGCAGATCCTAATGACTAACTTGTCTCCATAAATGTCCCTCGATATCCACAAATTCATTGGAGAGGATGAAACAGAAGCTTCCGCACTGATGGCTGCAACTTCTTCTTGACCCCAAGGATCATATTATTCCCGCACTCTCCCGAAGATGCCATAGCAAAGCCAGAGAGGGCCAGGCCAGCTGCACAGCTGATCAAATACGGGTAAATAGGTGGGGTGGCTGACTGCACTTTTGCAATGAGTTTGCTGGCTCACTTCCAGGGTGCGAAGTTACTGACTTGTTGGACAGGGAACTGGCGAAAATGGAGGACCAAGATGCAGTCATCTCCTGGGGGTTATGATCTACCGGTGTATCACCAGCATCGAGGCCGTTGGTACTGGGAGGGACGGCGACCTGATGGTGTGCATAGGTGGAATGTATCTATGATCTGAAAGATGGGGCTGAAATTCAGTGGGAAGCACGGTGCGGAAGCGTGCTGCGGCAGAGGAGGAACAAGGCTCAGCCAGCAAACAGACACCACCTTTCGAAGCCGGCATAATTCGTGTCGCTGACGCGAAGCGTCTACGCAATAGGTGTTTGGACGAACGATTTGGGGTTTAGCCTCCTCGGCCTAGTTGGTGATTTATTCTGACCGTTGAGCTAGCATCAATGCCCGTGAGTTTGCTATTGGCACTAGGTGCTAGTCATGGACAACGTATTTTGAGCCTACCTATATACTTTTATCAGCATTTTGTGTATTACGTAACATTAACACTGCCACGACAATTAGATTTTCCTTTCTTGAAGCATGGCTCAATTTACTTCTGGGTCCTTAAACATGTGTCCTATTATCATCAATTGCGCGATTGCGAGCAGGAGTATGCCATATACGAGAGTCGCGGTTGAGGAAATACGTGCTCCACACCAGCTAGAGTCAAGCAGTACTACCTAGGTAACCGCAAGGTCTTTGATGAGGAATAAGTTGTGAGCGGGAAGGATGGAACGCGCAACGCTGTGAGGCTGCTCAGGCAAGCGAGTTGACCTGAGTAGTCGAGATTTACGCATGAGACCAATAAGAACTACTCTGCACTTCCCATATGAAGTACGTTTTAGAATGTCAGTAATCTGGTCCGATTCTTTGATATACCGGGCGCCAGCTCATGCCTAAGTGGCTATTTGTATCCAGTAAAGCACGAGATCTAAAGCGTCGATGTGGAGTGCGTGCACGGAAGTCAGCGGAAGAATACCGAGGTCAGGAGCCAATGGTTCAGATATTCGGGTCGAGTATGGATTTAATTGGGCCTCTATGTGAGATACTGTGAAGTATTCGGGCACCTGTATGCTTAAGTAGGTAAATTGGTAAGTGGACGTGCGCTTGTTGCCGCCGTAGCCGCACCCTTGATAACTGGAGGGGCGCTGCATTTGACCATGTCAAGAGCGAGGTCACGTTGCATGGCAGCTGGATGGTGAAATGATTGAGAGGCTTTATGGATCACAATGAGGTATATATATATATATATTTCAAAAAGACATGCGTATTCAATGTATCATAGGCACTGAGCTGAGTTGGGCTATTCGGAAAGGCCTCTAGCTGAGCAAATGTCTGATATTGACGAGTCTCCTGAGCTGCGTGTGACGAGCTAGGGAGAACAAGATGGAACATCAATCGACAATCTGAAAATGGACCGGGAGCACCGAGCCCGAAAAGCTTGACCGAGCAGCACGCCCCTCACACGCGACTGATACACATCCCTGCATCGTGGCAGCACTAACAGCTACAAAGAGTGGCTCGAATCCTGGTTTAACTTGCACTAGGCGAGCCAGACCAGTCCCAAGGTTTGCCAATCGTCCGATTAAGCGGCACTTTGGCCAGTGAAGTCCCGGGAATGCGGCACCAGAGAGGAGAAGGCTTGCGTGGAGCTCCAAGCACAGCCTCCGAAAACAAGTCAGCGCCGGGGCGTGACGTCAACGCCCAGGCCCCTCGATGATGCAGTCTTTAATGAGGTCTGTCGGAAGATGCTCGCAATACTCACGATGGGCATGTCGAACCGTTGGACTTCACTGCTGCATGTGGTTCCAATCCTACTCGCCTGTGAGACATTTAAGACTTGAACTGTGCACGCTATTTATCCTAGACGCCCCGTTACCCCGGAATAGACCCAACGAAGCCCGGCCCAGGCCACAGCATGTGCCACTGACGTTGGGATCGTCCCGATCTAGCCGAGCCGCAAATCTTGGCAAAAGCTTGGCCTTCCAAGCCCCTGCAAGTCAGGCCCCGTTTGGTGTTTGGTCGAGGTTGTGGTGGGCCGCGAGGTCCAGTTGCTGCGGAATATTTACAGCGGAAGTTTGGCACGCTCGTTGACTCTTTTCTTGGCTTGTATCATATCATACTTAATCTTCCCTTCCCACAGCTGAACTGTAAAATACGTGTCCCCTCCGGTCTTCGCCATGTCGGACCAAAATACTGTTCTCCAGAACATTGGATCGGTGGGCAACACTGCGTATCAAACCTTCGTTGAGTTCCCCTACAGAGCACTTACCACCCCACGCCTTGCAGAGATGCCTGCCAAGGACGAGAAAGACATGGGAGAAAATCGCGAGAAAACAGAAAGTCATGTTCAGGACGGAGAGGTCACAGGTCCAATCAGCGATGAATTGTTCAACTTGCTCACCTCCCCCGAGAGCGTCTCAACGTTACTGGCACAGGACCCTTCCATGAGCCCGGGTGACGCTTGGAAAAAGCTCTACGGCCATCACGCCGGGAAACTCGGCCAAAGCCCTTCGCTCCATGACTTGGGAAAACACGTGGCTTCTGCGGAAGCGCTTCGTAAAGCCGAAAAGGCAGGGCATTGGGGCCCTACTCAGCCGAGTGAACTGTTCATAAAGGTAGGTTGTTGGTACCGCGCAGAAGAGTATACTGAAAACAAGTCTAACGTATGTAGATGTATCATGATGCCATTAGCACATTACACGATGATCCTGCCAACGCAATGGTCAGCCCTTCGCTTATGGGAAGCTGCGGTGTAGTTCCATTGACAATCATCTCCACGTAAGCACTCAAATACTACCAGTCTTTGCTACGTGAATTGACACCGCAGCAGTGTTCCAGATATCGTGCGCCACATGTCCAACTGCATTGTTCGAGCTGAGAGGGAGGTCTTTCTCGCCACAAACTACTGGCAGAATAGTGACGCCTCCAAGTTCATCACGGATGCAATCAGAGAGCTCTCACGGCGCGCGGGAGAGAGGGGGGTCAAGATTATCATGAAGATAATCTACGACAGGGGAAGTCCCAAGCAGCTCGTCGAGCCACACTACATCGTCCCGGTGAAGGAATACACTGGGGCAAAGGTGGGCCTACCGGCGCCGGAGGAAATCCCCAACATCGACCTGCAGGTCATGAACTACCACCATCCTCTTCTGGGGACGTTTCATGCTAAGTACATGGTCGTCGACAGGAAGATGGCGGTCATCCAGAGCAACAACATCCAGAGCAACGACAACTTGGAGATGATGGTCCATCTCGAGGGCCCTATCGTGGACTCAATGTACGACATGGCGCTGCTGTCTTGGCACAAACGCCTTGAGCCCCCGCTGCCGAGCCACAACTCTCCAGCCGCAAAGGGCGGTATATCCTGCTTTACCGAGACGCATGACGGAGTATTTGGGCCGGATGGCTCAATTCGCGGGCATCATGCCGTCGTGGATCCCGCTAAAATGCAGCCACGAGAGAGGTACGCTTACAGTCAAGCTGTTCCGCAGCCGGGGGTGGTAAATGGGCAGGATACCACGGCTGAAAGCAGCGATCCAAACCGTGCAGATGCCGCAACTGGTCCGAGTACCACAGCCAGCGTTGTACCAGATGGTCATATGAGATCAAAGCCAGGTGAACAGCTAAATGATTCAGAGAAAACCGCCGGACAGAATGGTCTCAATGGGGCCGACACCAAAACAGCGACCTTTCTCAACAACGGGAAGCAAGCTGATCACCAAGCACCGGTCCCGCCTAGTACTGCCAACAACCTCCCAGAGTCCACGACAGACAACTCGCATTGGGACCTGGACATCGCCGGCGAGGTCCTCCGGGTCCAAGCAGCAGTGTCAGCCAAAGAAGGGGAGACGACAATACAAGCAGTAAACCGCCACCTGAACAACACCGTCAACGCCGGGTTCCCCCCCGACGCCCCGGACTGCGCGCCCGAGGACGAGATGACACCATATATCCCACACCCCACACACGAGCCCTTCCCCATGGCGATGGTGAACCGCGCCCCCTACGGGGCCCCCAACCACAAGTCCGTCGTGACACCGCAGAACGCAGCCTGGCTGTCGGCGCTGCGCAACGCCAGGGAGAGCGTCTTCATTCAGTCGCCGACCCTCAACGCGGCGCCCCTCGTGCCGGCCATCGCGGCGGCGTGCGAGCGCGGCGTCGACGTGCACTGCTACATCTGCCTGGGGTACAACGACGCGGGGGAGCTGCTGCCCCTGCAGGGGGGCCACAACGACATGGTGGCGCACCGGCTGCTGGCGTCGCTCTCGCCCGCGGGGCGGCGCCGGCTGCACTACTTCTGGTACGTGGGCAAGGACCAGTCGCGGCCGATCGCGCAGGGCCGCGGGCGCCGCAGCTGCCACGTCAAGCTCATGATCGCGGACGGGCGCGTCGGCGTCGTGGGGAACGGGAACCAGGACACGCAGAGCTGGTTCCACAGCCAGGAGGCCAACGTCATGCTCGACAGCGCGGCCGTGTGCCGCGCCTGGATCGATGGGCTGCGCAGGAACCAGAACACGCACCTGTACGGCGCGCTCGACAGGGAGGCTGGGGTGTGGACTGACGCGCAGGGGAGGCAGGCCGAGGGGGCTATCGGGGTCGACCCGGGGAGGTTCTCCTGGGCGAGGGGGGTGGTCGGCGCGGTTAAGCGGCTTCAGGGCACGGGTGGGTTTTAGTAGGGGAGTATAACATGTTGATGGACTAAGTAGGATACGCGGTTTCGAACTTTATGTATTTATGTCGCTTCTGAGTAAACTAGTATAAGTCTTGAATATATATAATCTTGCACATACAGCAAGCACCCACCCACGCATTTTAAATGTGGAGATATCGTATGCACCCAGCGCCTGGGAGCCATCAATGTCACTGAGCCTTTACCGAACGTTATTTATGACACAGGATCAGAGACACTGCGAATAATACTGGTTCGTAGCAGAGCAGGTGCTTCCCGACGCGCAGCACGTAGCGCCGGCCCACCCTGTCCCTCCACACTGCCCGTAGTTGGCGGCACATGCGCCACCAGACGCAGCGCTGGTGGTCGTCGACGCGGCGGACGAGGTCTTCGTTGACGTGGCGAGCGTCGTGGAGGAGGTGGCAGGCTTGGCTGTGGTGGACGCTGGGGGGCTTCCGCCGCCGGAGGCGCCGCAGGTGAAGGGGTCTGGGCCGGGGATGACATAGGTGGACGAGGCGGTCCTGTGCGGGCATAAGTAATTTGTTAAAGGCTGTCGTGGGGCGCAGTTGTTCACTCACATGGAATAGATGTTGATCAGCAGGCCCGGGTCGTTGGCCTGACCGCTGATGTTAGTTATTGGATTCTTGGAGGTGAGTTCTGGTGGTGTATAATATAACACGAACCTTGTAGATCCCTGGGATGCTGTAAGTGGCCGGTGCGGAGGCCCCTGATCCTCCCACAACGTTGATCTGGGCGCATCTGAGGGAGGCATGCTGTCAATATCTGAGAGAGCAGAGCAAACGACCGCCGAGGGCGACTTACTCCATATACAGCTGTGCGCCACCAGATGAGCCCGCCGCATGGAGGGCAATCATCTCGGCCCTTAGCAAGTATTGCCCAGGGGCAATGCAAGATGGGATCGTAATTGCGTGGATGCCGCCATTGCCAATAACCTTAGAAGTACCCCAGTTGCCTCCGTTGTAGCCGTCCTGCTGGATCTTGAACCTGTGTTTCGCTTGGTGTCAGCCAGGTCAATTTGTCCATTTGTTGACGGTTCAAATCCATCGTACGTACCATCCACCACCGACGCCGGTATCCGTGAGGGCGTTGTCAACCTTCTTGAGGTACGCCAGTGTAGGCCCCTTGTGGGATGCATCCATCACATCGCTTGGCCCCGAGTCCAGGGTATGCCTCCAGATAGCGTTCACGGTCGACCCAGCTTGGACCGTGATGATGTTGCTGGCCGACTTGGGGTCGTTGGGTGGTCCATTGCAGGCCAGGCTGCTTGACGTGACATCCTGGATAGGGCCATCGTAGTTTGGTGTCCTTATGCCATAGCTGACGGGGTTTGTGGTGCCACCGGATTGAAGTTGGACGAAGATGGTATGTGCTGACGCGACTGAAGCGCTGAAGAGGAGCGATGAGACCTTCATTTTGATTGTGCTTTGTGATCTCCGGTTCTTGCGGGCTGGGACTTGACCAACTCCTGGACTTGGATATTTTACCGGCAAACTCTTGAACTTATAATATGTCCATGCCCATGTGCCCGGGAGCAATCATACATGTATGCCATGATGGCAAATCCGAATCGCGATGGGCCTCCTATCGTTGGCGGACATCACGCGGCGTTCCGGGCCAGTATTCGTCGCCGCAGCAGTAGATTTAATCTATTCAACATAGAGCCATGCCCTTCAGAGAACAGTGGTGTGCCCGCGCTACCGGAGTTGCTCCCCAGTTGGTCCCAAAGAGGTTTACGGAAAGAATTGTTCTTCCCAATCGGAAGGTCTCCTCCCGTCGCTAAACCTTGGCGAGGGTGGCCAGCATTCTTGCCCACGCGGGCGGGTCGGCGCCGGTCTAGACTCTGTCAACGCTTGATTGACTGATGTCCTCGGCAGGAAATGTGGGCGAGCTCGTGGCTTGTGCAGATGCTTGTTGTGATCACCTGCGACTTACACAGAGCGCTAAAGCCGGCTCCTGGCCCGAGATGCAGCGTGAGATAGTCGTTATCACTAGGGAAACCAGTTCTCGACGGGGCCCAGAACGAGCCTTCGCACTCCCAAAAAAAGTCTCTTCGTGTCTTGTATAAGTCGACTAGAAATTTGCGATTCCTGCGCGGTCCGAAAATGGGAAGGTCTTGGAGACATAGAGGGGGTTGAAATGTGGCTGTAGCAGAAGACATTGAACACCTAAGGATGAGCACCACAACAACACGGTGACAGTTACATGTATTGGGTAGCCGTTCACGGAGAATGTCACCTATCCAGTTTTATCCGCTAAATAATCATCACGATAATGCTTCTGCTATACCCCGAGCATGCCTAAGCGTAATGGTTACTGACCTGTTCCACAGTCGAGGACATTTCGCAATGCCTCGGCAAAGGAGAGGGAGGATGCGTGGGTGATGGAGACGGGGAAATGGGGACACAGTAAGGGGGGAAAATGAAACAAAAAAGAAAAGATAAAAATGAGATACAAGTGCCAGCTTGTGTGAGAGAAAAGAGTCCAATCTTGGGGGTCAAAATGTGCCGTCGCTTGAGGCATACTGCCTTGAATGTTGAGAGAGGGTTGCGATACCAGCCTGCTTGAAGATGATAATGGTTAGCCGACGTTGTAACGGCCGAACGTCAGGCTGGCGGACGGTGAGCGGGTGGCGGTGCAGTGGTAAAAGCCTGTTAAAATAAACTTAAGCTTCAGGGCAGTGGTGACGCGCTTTGGCGCGTAGCGGGGAAACCTGTACCTGTGGGGCTGGCCGGGGTGGGCGGGCAGGCCAGGGCCCTCGGGAAGCTTTGCCCCCCACACCCCACCACGCCCCAAGCTTGGGTTGGGTTGGGTGCTTGCTTTTATCTCCGTGATCTGCATGCATTGCACTTAAGCCTCCAAACGGGCGACGGGGTTTCCAACGTCACTTCCTGCCTGGTCGAAGCATTCCAATGGCCGCTTCTTGACCCTTCTCTCACTCCTCATCACGCTCCCTGCCACGACCACGAAGCCGTCCGGGACCATGGCATACGTCGCACCAATCCACCGGCCGAGCAGCATACGCCTTGCTGTGCAGGCGAGGCTCTGGGACGACGAACAGAGCTTGGTGATCGCGTAAGCGCCCACTCCACACCTACACCACCCGGCGCACCCATCGCGCGCCCGTCTGTCCGCATGGGCAAATGCTAACGCTCGCGCAGAAAGACCAACAGACTCGAGATATACAGCCTCATCGAGAACCAGCTAGTCCTCCGCCATTCCGACCTCATACATGGCACCATCTCCATGCTCCAGAGACTGTCCCCCAAGACCAGCACCACAGACCTCCTCTTCGTCGGCACCGACAGGTTCCAATACTTCACCCTGGCCTGGGATCCGGACAAGAGACAGCTCGAGACCGTGCAGTACACTCAGGATGACGGCGAGAAGTTCATGCGCGACTCGCAGAGCCTGGACAAGTGTGTGGTGGACCCAACCGGCCGCTTCATCGCCCTGCACCTGTGGGAGGGGGTTATGACTGCTGCGCGGTTACAGTGGAGGGGGGATCCAAACCTCCTGTATTGGATGGACCAGACACGTCTCTCCGAACTCTTCATCAAGTCGAGCACCTTCCTCTACTCCGAAACCGGCCACCCCAAGATCGCCTTTCTCTACCAGTCGCAGGTTGACGTCCCGGACGCGAAACTCGCCGTCTACCGCTTCACATCCGATGACAAGGACATCAAACCCTCAAGCTTTGATCCTAGAAGAGACCGAGAAATATCCAAGGACGTCGCGGACCCTGGCGCCGCCATGCTAATACCAGTACCGAGGGTGGAAGAAGAGAAGAGACACAACTTCCGTATCAACGAGACGAATAATGCAAAGGCCTATCTCGGTGGCGTGCTAGTCGTCGGCGAGACCCGCATCACCTACATTGACGACACGACCCGAGCAGAAGTCTCCGAGCCGTTGAAAGAAGCCTCGATATTTGTCGCGTGGGCCCCGTACGATGAGCGACACTACTTTGTCGCCGACGAATATGGCAGGTTGTACCTGCTCACCATTCTCACCACGGGCGTCGAGGTTGACGGGCTGGAGATGACGGTCATTGGCAAGACATCTCGGGCAAGCTGCCTTGTCTACATGAACAGTTTCCTTTTCGTCGGCTCACACTACGGCGACTCTCAATTATGGCTGGTCGATTTGGGACCGGAATCGAAGCGCTTCCTACAACTGGCCCAAGTATTGCCGAGCAACGCGCCGATTCTCGACTTCTCCGTAATGGATATGGGTAATCGCGAAGGCGACAGTCAACTGGGAAATACTTACTCCTCTGGTCAGGCTCGCATCGTCACAGGCAGTGGTGCGCACAAGGATGGTAGTTTGCGGAGCGTGCGGAGTGGTGTCGGTCTTGAGGACATCGTCATACTCGGGGATTTCCAGGACGTGAGGGGTTTATTCTCCCTGCGATCCAGCAGCTCCGGCACGGTCGACACACTGGTTGCTTCGTTTATAACGGAAACGCGTGTTTTCAGAGTGGACCCTACCGGAGAAGTTGAAGAGGTCGGCAGTTTCCAAGGCCTGACGATGGACGATCACACGTTCCTGGCGGTCGACCTCGAGAATGGACGGCGATTACAGGTGACGACACAACGTGCACTTCTTTGCGACAGAGAAAGTGGGATGCAGATCGCATCCTGGGACGCTTCGACACATGGCACCACAATCACGGCAGCCTCGGCAAACACAAGATGGCTACTGATTTGTGTGGACGGCAAATCATTGATTTCCCTCAACCTAGAGAAGGACCTTGCAGTTTCCGGGCAAAGTCACAATAGTGACCAAAATCAAGTGGCGTGCGTCCATGCCTCACCTCACCTGCTTGATGTTGGTGTCGTTGGCTTCTTCACGTCAGGTAACTTCTCACTCGTGGATTTGGCGACGCTAGAACCGCAAAAGGGCGAGTCACTTCGTAGGTCGGAGGACAATGCCTCGGTCCCTCGAGATATCGCCCTAGCACAAGTTTTGCCGCGCTCAGTGGGTGGGCCTACACTCTTCGTGGCGATGGAAGATGGAAACATTGTCACCTATAATGTAGGGGCAGATCTCTCACTTACCGGGCGGAAGAGCATCATTTTGGGCACACGACAAGCCCGCTTCCACCTACTCCCTCAACCCGACGACCTCATCAACATTTTTGCAACCACGGAAAACCCTAGCCTGATTTACGGATCAGAAGGCAGGATCGTGTACTCGGCGGTGACAGCTGAGGATGCCACATATGTCTGTTCATTTGACGCGGATGCTTACCATGATTCAGTGGTTTTGGCAACCGATTCCACTATGCGCATCTCCAGAATCGACACCGAGAGGAGGACGCACGTCAAGCCGCTCGAGATGGGCGAAACAGTGCGCCGCATCGCATACTCTCCGAAGGAGCAGCTTTTCGGCCTCGGGTGTATCAAGCGCGAGCTCAAGAGCGGCGAAGAAGTGGTGACAAGCTCCTTCAAGCTCGTCGATGAGGTGGCGTTCGGGAGCGTTGGCAAGCCGTTCTTGCTGGATCAGTCGGACGGCGAGATTGTCGAATGCGTCATCCGGGCAACACTCCCAGACTCGTATGGGAATCCAGCCGAGAGGTTTCTGGTGGGCACTGGCGTTCTGCCGGCAGATGACATCCCATCGCCACCCGACAATGCCAAGGGCCGGCTCTTGGTACTGGGAGTCGACAGCGATAGGAATCCTTACCTACTGCTCAGTCACAAGTTCAAGGGCTCTTGTCGATGTCTGGCCGTGATGGACGACATGGTTGTGATTATATTGACCAAGACGGTGATTGTTGCCAAATACTTTGAGGAGTCTTCTACTTCGGGTAGAATCGACCGAGTGGCGTCGTACAGGCCATCGACGTATCCTGTGGATCTCGCTGTCCACGGGAACATAATAGCCGTGGCAGATATGATGAAGTCGATCAGCCTGATCGAATTTGTCCCGGCGAAGGATGGAAACCCAGCATCATTGACGGAGCGTGCACGCCACTGCCAGTCGGTCTGGGCCACCTCAATCTGCCACGTCGAGGACCAGTCATGGTTGGAAGCGGACGCGCACGGAAACCTCATGGTGCTTAGGAGGAATCCGGACGGCCCTACGCTGGATGATCAGAAGCGGATGGAAACCGTCAGCGAGATGAATTTGGGCGAGCAGGTGAACGCCATCAGGAAGATCGCCGTCGAGACCAGCCCGAGTGCCATGATCGTGCCGCAGGCATTCATCGGGACGGTAAGTCCCACCAAGAATGCTCAAATTAATAGTAACAAGACTTTTAATAATACTGACACGGACACACACACACACAGGTTGAGGGCTCTATCTACCTCTTCGGGACGGTGGCGTCCCACGCGCAGGACCTCCTCATGAGGTTCCAGACCAGACTGGCGGACAGCATACGCACGCCGGGCAACATCCCGCTCGACAAGTACAGGTCGTTCCGGAACCCCGAGCGCGACGGCGAGGGGCCGTTCCGGTTCCTCGACGGCGATTTCCTCGAGAGGTTCCTCGACTTGGACGAGGAGACGCAGGAGGACGTCTGCCATGGGCTCGGGCCGAGCGTCGAGGACATGCGGAATATTGTGGAGGAGCTGAAGCGCATGCATTAGATCCCCAAGGGGCGATGATCTGGGCTCCCCCGGTGGTTGTTTTTCAGGAGGCTCATGTAGGTGCGATGGTGAGGACAGCTCAACTACGAACGAGGTCAGGCAATTTCTCTTCCTGGGTCGATTGTCTTGTTGAATTCGGTCTTCGGCGAGGAGCAAAAGGCGATCATCTGCTGCGGAGAGACGGAACTTGATGAAGCAAGCTTGTATTTGGATCCATCAGGCAGGGTTTCAAGTCATGTGAGAGAAGCCCCACAGATACCTACACGACTTTGGAAGGTAGGAAGGAGGGGTACAGGGCCCGTAAACAGGGATGCGAGCAAGTTCATGAATGCACCATGAGTTACGAAGAAGGTGTTTTTCTAACTTAGGTGACTAAAAGCGCCGGCACACATCATCAATGATGCCAGTGTTTGATCTAGCCGACAGAAAAGCGAGAGGATTAAAAATCTGCCGTGGAGAGTTTCCATCATGTCAGTCGTCCAGGACCGGGCGCGGCGATGCTGGAGGTACCAAGAGACTGTCGCCATTGCTCGACAGGACGGCGCCTGCTTGTCTGTCGAAGACTCGGGGCCGGCATGGTGGTGTTGTACCGTGTCCCAATGCGGGATGCCATTTCAAAAATGGTGAACTGATGAGTTGATATGCGAGGCCCTTAAGCTGTTTTCCCGCCCGCCACGCCGGCATATCAAAACGAGACGCTGGAGTTCATGGCCAAGTGCAAGGCCGAGCTGTTGTCACATGCCATCCAGCAGAAGGTGAGCGTTTCTCATGATCCTAGGTGCCATGCTGGAGCGGCTCAAGGTGTGATTGGCGACGGCTGGTGGTAGGTATGGGGTGACTTGAAGTAGTGAGGCAAATTCAACTCTGATGTGAATTGGCTTTCTACCCTAACCCTCAGGGTCGGGTCTTACCGGATGGCAGAGTGGGTCCTCTTGGCCACGGCCGTCAGCCCAATCAGATGCAAACCGATTCCAATTGGCAAGGCCTGTTTTCTCAGGCACTCGAATTTCTTAGCTGTCCGTCGCCCCGGCCTTTCGAGCTTTCGCAAAAAGAGCTCATCGTCGTCGACGTCAACCACCATACCCGCCCACCCCACACGCCCTTCCCGTTCCTTTGGCCGTAATTGTCGCCATGGCACCCCTCTCAACAGCCGCCCGCGCCCTCGCGCGCTCTGCAGCAGCACCACGGAGCGCAGTCCGGTGCATGTCCGCGACCGCCGTCCGACCGTCCGACAGCAGCACCACCTACGAGAGCCCCTTCCGCGGCTCGCAGTCCACCACAAAGGTCCCCGACTTCAGCCACTACGCCGCCAAGAATCCCGCCAACAAGAACCTCACCTACCAGTACTTCATGGTTGGCGCTCTGGGGACCATCACCGCTGCCGGAGCCAAGTCCACGATCCAAGGTGAGCCGAGCCGAGCCGCTTCCGGAAGCATACAGTGATGAGTGGCTGTGGTGGCGGGACGAGTCAATTGAGGCCAGGGACTACGAGGAGGGGATGCAGAACACTTGTTCGGGCTGTGTTGCTTTTGGGATGGCTGTCTTGATGCTGACAAGACGCGACGCGCAGAGTTCCTGAAGAACATGTCCGCATCGGCCGACGTCTTGGCCATGGCCAAGGTCGAGGTTGACCTGGCATCCATTCCAGAGGGCAAGAACGTGAGTACAAGCCTGCGTGATGTCTACTCGGGGTCGACCGAATGTCTGACACGGGGGATTTCCCAACATACAGGTCATCATCAAGTGGCGAGGCAAGCCCGTCTTCATCCGACACCGTACCGAAGCCGAGATCGCCGAGGCAAACAAGGTCAACGTCGCGTCCCTACGGGATCCCCAGCCGGACGAAGAGCGTGTGAAGAAGCCCGAGTGGCTGGTCATGCTGGGTAAGCACAATGCTGAACTAAATATCCCAGGCATCGTCCGAGCCTCGGCAAACCCTGAGGCTGGCGACGGTGTTGTTACGGGCATCAGCAACATTTGGACTGACACATATAACAGGCGTCTGCACACATTTGGGTTGTGTGCCAATCGGCGAGGCTGGTGACTTCGGTGGATGGTTCTGCCCATGCCACGGTTCCCACTACGATATCTCCGGACGTATACGCAAGGGACCTGCCCCTCTCAACCTCGAGATCCCCGAATACGACTTCCCCGAAGAAGACAAGCTGGTCATCGGTTAAATGGGGCTACGAAAGAACGGTTGTAATAGTATGACGAGACGGACGGTGGCGGTCGTCGCCACTCCTTGCCACCAACCAGATGGAGGCGGCGTCGTCATCCTTTATAGACGGCAACAGACGGGGAGAGGGCCGAGAGAGGAGATATTGGCGCGGGCACTTTCTAGACTGGCTCGCTGCAATGCCATTGTACAAAAGCATCCGAGCAGTGAGAAATCGAAAAGACCTTTTCTATGTTAGCCGCCGTCCGGCAATCGAACTTCTGTGTGACAGCACGTCCTGACGAACCCCAAGACCGGTCGGGTCAAATTGATCAGATTTACAGATGACAGAATCTTGTTTTGACAAAAAGCATGAGAAGTGGGTTGGAATCAAGCAAGATCTGGGCATAAGCGACGGCCAAGAACTGGAGTTGCTGTTGGTGAATCTCGGTAGGGTCCGTTTCAGAAAGGCCCAGAGACTGTCCCCGCTGGCCAGCGGCTACTCCTTAACGCAGATCCCGACCCAAGCTTTACCGTCGGCCGCCATCGACCTCGATTCGGCCGCATCCAAGCACGGTCGTCTGCTTGGTGCCCTAGGCAAGATCGTCGGGTCGGCAAGTCTGTCCGAACCCACCGCACCCGAACATTCTAGCCAGCCGCTTGGCCATGCGCGCCGCCCACCCTCGTTTGAGCGTCAGCGCTCCTTGTCCATGTGGCGCCTATGCGGGGACAAGACGATTCAGCTTGCATGACAGGCAGGTCAGCATAATTCATTTTAATGATTAAGTTTGTTTTGGCAGGCTGTTAGGGCTGGCATGACAGATGTTGCCGCAACTCTATTCATGCTCTCGGCACCTGGGGCTGGCGCTGGATGCTCCCGCTGGCTTTGTCTGCAAGAAATCTTCATGATCGCGCTGAGGGTCTGGCTACTCTAGCGAACCGAACTTTTGAGTCTCTTGGCCGATGTGTGTGGAAACAGTATTCATCACTCGTTGTCCTCGCCAAGGCGGCCTCGCTATCGCGCGTTTGACCCGGCGGGCTTGCAAGGTCTTGCCGCCGCCAAGGCCAGACTTTCCAGATGCAGTTGTGCCACCACGCTGAGGCTGATGATTACTTTTGTCTAAATATACAACCGAAGCCGAAAAGAGCGCTCGTGAAGCTTGGCCGACTGCTGGCCCTGAAGAAGCTGTCAGCAAGAACTGGTGAGGTCGTGGGCAACACAGGTGGATTTAGGTTGATGTGTTGGTCCAGCTCTACGATCAACGTCAACACTTTGGTATCCTCCGATGAGTTGTTTGCCTATAGGGCCATTTTTGACGGAAGCCAAGACGCAAGATCTCCATGTCCACCGTTGGAAGTCCCTAAGCGATGGATAAAGATCACACGCGAGGGTTCCGATGTGGGCTTAGGATGGTTCCAGGCCCTACTGCATCAGTCCATATTTGATGACTGTGAGCTTGTCTGTCTCCCTTTCGCCTGGTGGTGCCTCTCCGTCCGATGTCGCCTACAGCGTCGCGAGCATTGATGATTTGCAAAACGGACGTTCCGGCGATCACGTCGCAATGTTCATGGGTTCCCAAGACTTGGTTATGACTAAGGTACGATAAACGACCGATGGATGGGTGACGGGGCCGAAACCCAGACTCCAGTCCGAGTGGATCACACTTCCGTTGCCGTGCGTGCAGGTGGGAAAAGGCACGAGGCATTGCTTGTCAGAAGAATACTCCGAACGTTGCGGAATAGCCACTGCGTAGCAGCACGCGCCGGCAAAGGATGGCCTCGGGGTCGGGCCAGCGTAGGCTGCGCAGGAGAAGGTAGGGGAAATGCGGCTCAAAGAGGGCTTTCTGGGGTATCCTTGTAGAAGCCAAGACCTCGCTTAATCAGCCGCTGGACCTCAAGTCTTCGCACCCCTGGGCAAGATGAGACGCCATGTGCACGATCGACGTCTGATGTCTTGACCTCGGACGAAGGAGCATTTTTCCTCCTGTCCCATCCAATTCAGCCGGACCGGACGAACACCAGCACGAAATTCACCTGCTGCCGTGTGCCGAAGTGATCTGCTTCTCAAGGGCGGCCGAGCGAATGCGACGATGGAGGCTAGGCCGTTTACCTGCCAATGCCTGAAGTACAGCGCGACAAGGCTGAGGTTGTCGTCCACCTGCGAGTCGGATATTCCGAATTTCCCGTGTCAATCGAGGTCGAACGATCAGGCGGAGTCTCAATACAGTCCTGCACGCCTTGCCGTTTGAGCCTAGCAACATTGAGACTCAGGAAGGCGAGGACATCTTCTTCAGTGAGCGTTCCGGTGTACCCACAACGAGACAACGTAGTGAGGTGTTCACGGATCCGCCATCACATCAACTGCCAACGGCCCAGACAGCATCGGCTGATGATAACAAGGACTAGGCTGCCTGTCGGATCTCAAACCCTGATGGAAGAATTTGCTTCCCGCAACTCTGTCTCCGGACCTCCCCCTGTGCATGCAGCCTTGGGGGCCATCCCTCAGACTTGGCTGTAGATCTCAGTGCCCTCTAGCCGAACTACCCCTGCCCGCAGCCACCTTGCAGGGGCCCCATACTGGCCCCTCTGGTGATGGTTTCATTCCGGGCCTCACTCATGCCGGCGATGGTGAGGAGTCGTCCAAGGGGCAACATGTGGACTCGTCATTGGCGTCTTGCGTCTGCCGCTAGCTGGAATACAGGCCCGCGATGCCACAACGCCGGGGCAAGGTCCTGCGTCTGATGGCAGCCCGATGGCGCGGGACGGGGGGCTTGTGTGCGATCATGTGTTTCTCTTTTCCTTTTTTCGTCCTATATATCCTTGGAGAAGTCTCTGGGTTGGCATTATTTGGTCCCATCTTGTTCATCTCACATTCACACTCACTTGAGGCTTCATTCTTTAGTTCTGCGAACATTACAGCTTGACGCTCTTTCATAATACAAACAGGCCGGGCCTTTATACTTTCAACAAACCCTCATTTACGTTCGCCTTTCCACGCAAAGATGAAGTACCAAGCTACTGTTGTCGCCCTTGCGGGCCTCGCCGCCGCTCGTGAGCTGCCCTACTCCCGCATGGCCAAGCGCGAGGTTCCCCAGGAGCACTCCCACGAGGCCATCCTCCGCATCACCAATACCAACCTCAAGCTGGACAACCCTCTTGAGATTCAGGACGCTGTCTTCGCCCTCCTCGGCAACGCTGCCGCTGCCACGGGCGCCCCCAACGTCGACAACCTCGACTGCCTGCAGCAGATCGTCGCCGACCAGGCTTTCACCAACGCGAAGGCGGCTGGTGATGTTGATGGCCAGGCCAACGCTATCCTGTTCCGGGCCCTGGAGCGTAACACCGGCAAGGTCGGCCTGGCCTCCGTCCTCTGCAACGAGACCGCGCAGAACCCTGAGATCGCCGCCATCACCCAGCACCAGGACCCTGCCTCCAAGGAGGCCGCGGGCAACAAGCAGATCGCCCTGGATGTTGCGACGCAGCTGGCCTCCATCGGTGCCGACCCCAACCTGGCCATCCAGACCGGCACATTCGCCCCCGGTGACTTGAATGACAACACTGGCGCTGGCAACACCTGCGACGACGCCAATGACGCTGTCGGCTGTATCATCTCTCAGAACCTGCTGGTCGCTGATGTCACCGAGGATGAGATTGCCGCCGCCGTCGCTGGTGTTTCCGCCGGCGGCGCTGGTGCTGCTGTCTCCAACTCTACAGACGTCGCAAGTGGTATGTCCATCCCGACCCATCATGACGTTGTGGACCGGAAGGTACTAACTGCTTTCACCAAGGCTGCACTAGGCGCCGTGCCCGTCGCCAGGCCCAGGGCAAGAACGTCCAGACCTTCACCGGAAACCTCGGAGGAGCCGCCCCGGCTGTCGTTGACTCCGGCAGTGGGGACCGCCGCTTCTCCGTGAACGGTGCCACGTTCGTCAACGCAGGCGCCGCCATCCAGCGCAGTTGCGCCGTCCAGCACAACGCCTGCGCGAACGCCGCCAACTCCGGCTCAGGTGACTTCAGCGTCTCGGACTGCGGTGCCCAAGGTACGTAATGCCCACTCTCACTCCCAGCCCCAATATTATATGTCACCCACACAGCATCACATCCCCTCGGGCGCACTAATAAGCTGACCCAACCAACCAAACAAACAGAGGACGAGTGCAACGCCGCCGCCGCCGCCAGCGCCAAGAAGCTGCGCAAGCTGCGCGCACGCCAAGCCAACCTGGACTTCGGGTCCTGCTCCAACCCTGCCATCGAGTTCGCGGCGGGGCTCGACGGCCGCAAGGAGGAGTCGTTCGCGCCCGCCGACCCGGCCGACTTCAGCCACGGCAGCGCCCTCAACATCAAGGTCATCTCGGGCTTCATCTGCGGCCAGCTGCAGTCCAAGTGCAAGGCCTCGGCCGACGCCGTCAGCGCCTGCGACGACGCCGCCAGCGCCGCCGACGCCGAGACGGGCCAGGCCGCTGCCGATGCCTTCAACTCTGCCCTGGGCGTCTCCGCCTAAGATGGGGTGTGGAGTGTTAGGCTGATATCGGGACATCTTTCTTGTGGGCGTGGATTTGGTTTCCATTGCTTTTTCTATCTATATCTATCTATGTACACTACTACTTTATGATGAGATGCCCTGTTGCTAAGCAAGGTGTGGTGGACCGATGGGGAAATGTGGAAAATGACTTTACGCCCCAGACTACCCTGGATCGTGTGCCGTTTCTCCATCTTGTGTGAAATGTTACCGAGCGTTGTGATCTGCGCCTTTTCAAAAGTGAGACATTGCGACCTTGCTCCACATGTGATGACCCCTGCGCCATTGACACCTTTCTTTGTCCCCTATAATACCCCACTGAGACGGCCGTCACCACATGAATCAAACCCACGCCCGTGGTTCGGCAGGGGAAACAGATCAGCAACAAGCAACCCCTTGATTCACTGTGCATCAAACTGAGTTGTTATCATGGTAAAAGATCCATGAGGTGCTCCAATCGAAATCAACGATCACTCAAATCAAAATACGTGAGTCGGCACGCCGCAGCAGGCCGCTCAAAGCATGTGGTTCGTGCCGCCTGGATATCGGCATTCAGATAGTTTCACTACACGAGCGTGCAGGGACGCCTTTCTAACAAAGGAAAAAACTCCCTGAGCTCTCATCAAACATTCAAACAGTGGGGCTAGAGCCGAGACACATGTTGGAATGCTTGAAATATACGGTCCATCTCGCCGGGCACCACTACGCCGTGGAGCGTATGGTACGAGTTGGCCGTCGCCAGTCGGCCGGTTTGCCATACCCATACAGCGGCAAGCCACCGCTTCAATGACTCTTACGGTGAGGCCGAGATGATTGGAACTCCCTTGACAGGCTTTATATAGGCCCCAAACAGCGCTGAGAGGGTTAAATGCCACCGTGTCCCCGGGTAGATCTGGGATGTCTTGCCACGCGAAGAAGTCCACAGAGTCGGCATCCGCCCTCACCCCGCAGGCTTCTCCGGTCATGTTTCTCGCCATGCTTCCGTACTCCTCTAACGGCCGCGGAGGAGCCGGAGGGCTGGGATGCGGCGGATGTCCTCCAGCTCGTGAACCCGACCACGGGTAAACGGTCTCGCCCGACTCACACGAAGAGAAACCGACGGTGCGAGAACGTCGTGAGCCAGGATCGGAGCAGACCGCTGTCGTCGACACTCAACCGCATCTCCGTCGAGGACCCTAGCGTGATTGCGAGAGACCACGACCGGAAGCTGTCGGACCAGGCGGGCCTCATGCCCTGTCCTCGTCATTCTCGAGACACCGCATGCGAGGAGAGAACCAAGGCAGTTGTCGCGAAGGCTCAGCATGCCCAGCAGACCCAGCAGACCCAGCCCCGACCACGCAGCGCCATCATCTCAGCCCCGGCGGTCGAGTACCAACCATCCGAAGCCTCTTCCGGCCTACCTGGTCGTCATCGGCGCCTGACATCACTCCCCGAGCAGACGGCCGAGGTCCCTCAGGCAAGAAGACCCCAACCGCAGCCCACCCCCCTCGACACCTCGCCCGAGCTCCAGGTACCACCGCCCCCCCCCCCGGCCACGGCGCCACCGCCACCGCCGACCAGGCCTCGGTCAGGGGCCTCATACAGGCGTTCCAGAGCCTGGACGCCCAGCGGCTCCGCGACCGGAACAGGGCCCTCGGCGACAAAAACGCGGCGCTCCGCGGCGAGAACGCCCACCTCAGCTCGCTGCGGGACGCGGCGGTGCGGGACCGCGGGCGGGCGAGGGGCGAGCTGGAGGCGGAGCGCGACGCGCTGGGCGCGCAGGTCGAGGAGCAGCTCCGGGAGATCGACGGGCTGAGGCGGCGGGACGAGGCGCACCTGAGGAGCATCTCCGAGCTGCGGGACGTGCTGGGGTGGACCGCCGGCGTGTACAGGAGGATGAAGGAGATCTGGAGGGCTCCGTCGGCTGGCGCCGGGAAGGGGGGAGGGAGATAAAGGGGGCTGAAGCCGGCACGACCTGTCGGAATTTCCGTTGTTTGCCATCAATGGAAACGCACTATTGTCCTGCTGTTTGTACACTCACATCTCAGCAGCTGGCAGCATCCCTGACCGGCCACAGCACGCCGCACCTTGTGGTGATGGGAGGTCATCCGCGGACGGTGACATCTGATGGTCCCGGATTACTGACAGATTGCATTCCGGCGAGGAATCTTGCACTCGATGCGTATCTTGTGCCGGTGCAGGGGCAACTTGTCTTCATGGACGGTGTTGGAGGGTCCCTGTATCTGTCATAACTGCCCCCTCCTCCCCTGGTCATTCAGGAGGCAAACACTGGTTGTACAGTCAAGGAGGTCGGTATGCTGCGGCGAATCATCGCTTCAGGGTGCACAAGAATTGGAGCATAGCACTGCAGATCTGCGGCAGAAGCGGAGGTGACTTGAGGTTCAATGGAGGCTGGAGTAAATCACGGTAGGGCCCATGCATGCATGTAGACTATTAATACTTGCCGCATGGACATGACATCACAGAACTCGGCGAGGGGTCAACACTCACTCGCTCACCTCCGCTTGCGGCTTGCCTCAGGCCTCACCTGAGGATTTAAAGAACAATCTCGCCTGAGTCTCTTGAAGCCTCAATACCCATCTTTGCCACGATTGTTTTTTTTGTTCAAATCCTAGTCCCATCGCATCACCCAACATGGTCCAAGTCACGCCAGTGCTAGCATGGACGGCCGTGCAGCTTCTCGGAAGCGCAGTGGCAAGGCCAGCAGACGGCGCGCAGCATGTCCTGTTTGATCCCCAGGGCCACTCTGCAAAAGACGTATATGAAGTAAAAGATGAGTGAGTGTTTTAAACGACTCCACCCTGCCTTGGACCATGCTTACGCCTACCCACCTCAGGCTGAAGAAGGCCGAGATCATACCCACCGGTAGGTTCTCCTATGCGCCACCCAAGGCAAGCAATGCGATCACTGATATCCGGATATAGTCATCGACGACTTCCTCCCATCTCTCCTTGTCGGCGTAGAATGGCCGTCAAGCAAGAACGCCGAGCTAGGAAACACCATCAAGCCCAAGAAGCTGCAGGATGAGCCCACCATCACCCTCACCCGATCCAAGTCCGCAGAAGCGGCCTGCAGCTCCATGGCCAACGTCACGTACACCGTCACCCTGACCGACCCGGACGCCCCCTCTCGCGACGACCCGAAGTGGTCCGAGATGTGCCACTGGATCGCGACCGGCCTTGCAACCTCTGACGGGTCAGAGTCGTCCTGTTCCTCTTCGGTCACGCTGTCCCTGTCGGACCTCGAGGAAGTCATGCCTTACTACCCGCCTGGCCCGCCCGAGAAGACGGGGAAGCATCGGTACGTGCTGTTTGTCTTTGTCCCCGCCAATGGAACAACGGAGCCGCTCGACCTGAAGAAACCTGAGGATCGGCAGCACTGGGGCTACGGGTATGAGGGTGAGCGGGTTGGTGTGCGCAGGTGGTCTCTCGAGAACGGTCTGATCCCAGTCGGTATGTTCATATTTGATTCATCAGCCTCTTTCTCCCGCTTTGATCATATTTTGTCCCTTGTGGGCCACTCTCCTGGTGCCTGTACGTTCTATATCACATGTGTCGAAGCTAACTTCCGCAGCTGCGAACTTTGTTTATTCTCAGAACAAGAAGCAGTGATCGCAATAGGCTTTGATTTCCTCTGTGGAGCAGTTTGCAATGGATGAATATTGCCCACGTCCTATGCTTATTCGTCCAATTCAGTGGCACAAGGCAGTTCAGGGCATGGCGATGTACCGCACTCATGTACGGATGAGGACAAACCAGACTCCAGCCTCTTCAACACCAAAATCTATGAGGACTGTTTGTCTTCATTACTAAGTACTCGACCCTTCTGCTCTCGTCATTAGTTACTTTGCCCCGCAGGCAATGCAGGCGAGACAACTTTAGAATGCGTAACTGCACATTATGTATTGACTATCACACCAAGATTTCAGAGACTAAGGAATGAAACAGACTTAAATTTACATCATCAATGACCATAGCAATAGTTACTCGCCACATTTTCTAGCGCCAGAACAACTTGTTCCAACCCACCCATAGTATTTGGAGACTCAGATGCAGAGAATATCTTGAGTATTTTGTGCCTTTGTGAAGAAAAAAACCCTTAATGCAGATTTAGTATGAGCCACTCCCCCGGGAGCAAGAGTCACAGTTGGATATAAAACTTGAAATTTCCAGGTCTCCAGGAAATAAACCTTTACTCTCTAAGCACAAGTAAATTTGATAGATCCCAGCTTCGGAAACCCAAAAGAAAACCCCAAAAATTAACATCTATTCGGTGAATGCTCTCATGGTGTCCTGGAAAAGACTTAACCCTATTTTTCATTATAAATCCCTCAGTTCCCTGAGTTCTTGGGCGGCCTTGGTGGTGAAGGCCCGGGGCTGCTCAAGGGAGACGCATGAGGAGTTCTGTTGGCCTAAAGTTGTGCAAATTGTGTCAGTTTTGTTCGAATTGATAAAAGTTAGAAGTTCTTTGTTTCAGAATTACCTTCTGGACGTAAGAATCGGGATTGACTTGGCTGTCTAATTGAGCCTTCTTCTTGATAATCTTGGCCATTTCGGCAGCCGACCAAAGCGTCGGTTCGCGGGTATCCTCCGTCAGGCTTCTCAGAGCTCCTCTACAGGTGCTCTCAAGTCCCCGGATGCCATTTGTCGTAAAGTTCTGAAGGTCTGAGACAGATGGGTGGGTGTTTGTTCCCGAAATCTTTGTCCAATCAATGTTCGTCTGGAAGGCTGCAGCATATATGAATCCAATAGCAAAACTGGCCCAATGTCTGGCTGATCCGGCAGAGGCAACACCGGGAGCCTGTCGAAACTCAACCGTGCCGCATTCGGCTGTCACGTTGGCGAAATTCCACGCCACGTAGCGGGATTCCCCCATGGTAGCATGAGCCTGCCTGACTTGTAGTTTAGTTTTGAATTGGGCATCATAATAGTCGAATAAAGGCTTCCACGTCTTTTCTTGTACTTGTTGATAATATGTTCTCAGTCTCGGGTTTACCTTCGCAACTTCATCGGACAATACGTTCGACACGGCAAATTCGTTGTGCTTCCTCTCGGGGGGCATGATTTGGTACCGGCCAACGTTCGAGTCGGACTCCACTCCCGCCACATTAGGCTGGACTCATCGCTGAACATGGCCAACAAGCGGGCCATACGTCTGGCCCGAGGGCGGGGATTGAATCTCTGCTCATTCTTTGGGCAGGCCGGAAAGCGGCACAGATATGACGATAGATAAAAATAGAGTTTACTAACTTATGGCTTGACAATTGTTTGGACCGGAGCAGGTATATGAACAGCCTGATGCCTCAGAATGTTGGTGGCCATCCCGTTGTTCTGGGCATGATTAGTCATTCACCAAGATTCTGAACACGCTCCAAACACTTGACATCCATTATTTCCCACAGGCAACTTTCAGTCACCACCATCATTCTTGCATTCCGGTTCATACCCCTCCATCAAGCAATCGAGTTTCTCAAGACACAAAGATTCTCACGTTGAATTTCTAAGCGCACAAGGCCCTCACGCACTCCCACCAAGCGAGTCCACACTGCCCACTCCTCAACATGCCTGGTGAAGACCTACGCAAGACCCTGGGCAAGGCCCAAGTTGACAACAAACGACCCACCTACCAACTTGAAGATGGCAAGAGTCCACTCGAGAACCCCCAAATTTGGGAGGATGCTTTTGCGGCATTCGCGGCTGGTTACAAGAGGTCAGAACCCCGCTACTACATCATCATCGCCCCTAAGACCCTATTTACTACACCAGATGAATTAAAAGAGTTGGCTAAAATGACATCGGCTCCGAAGGTCATCGAAACTACTTACACAGGCCTCCATGGGGGAAACCTTGAAAAGGACCAGTTGCAGGATGACGGAAAGCCGCGGAAGGTCAAGGTCGGGGAAATCAGTTGGGACGAGCTCCAGGAAATCAAGGGAAAGACGGATCATGATATGAATCTGTTTGTCTGGATCAACAAGAAAGTGCGCGGGGCTACTATGGTTAAGTCGTTGAAGAAGCCGAAGGTGTGAGGAGGGACCCACAGGGGAGACGGAGTCATGCATCGCGCGTACTTTGTACAAGAGTGCTTACCTAGAGCAATGGGAACCCTGTTCCACTGCCTCAAGAGCGAAAAGTTGAGTGACCAAGAACCCGACCTTTAACACCATGTGTTGGCTTATACCCCAATGAACCATATTTGTAAAGTTAAAGTGGAAAGGATTGGGAAATGCCGACCTCCAGCCGTGGTTCGGTATATACTGCTCAGGCTCTTGATCTACTCACCCCCCCCCTCCACCCAACGAGGAATAACCACTGAAGGTCTTCGCAATAGACTGTACTAAGCCAAGGTTGAGAGGCTGCGGCTCCTCGATTATGGCTGCGCAACTGCAAGCCAAGACTTGAAGAAGTGGAATACCGTAGGGGGAATATGTGGCTTCTGATATGGTGCTGACATGGTATGTCTGGCTAGATATAGCATGTTGATCGGCAGGGTTAGGGTTTGTGGGTTTATTTGAAGGCTTATAATGCTAGAGGTTCTCGTATTTGTATTTGTATTTGTATAGTGTATAGTGTAGTTGGTAGAGTGGGTGATTTGAAGTGCAGAGGCGCTGGGTTTAAGCCCTGGGTAAATTATTTTTTTTAAAAAAAAACTTTTTTTTAAACGGCTAAAATTTGAATTAATTAGAAGGCCTTATTTTGACATGGCATGTTAGATTTGATATAGTATGTTGCGAATTGTATAGTATGTTAGCTTAACATGCCATGTTAACTTTAACATGCTATGTCAGCCCCCTCCTATTCCCGCTACGGTCAGCTGTGGAGGAGTCCACAGGTGGCTCGAATATGCCGGCACGCGTTTCCACGTCGTCATCTGCTCTCAATTCTCATCTCAATGCAACATAAATTGTCGGATATCGCGAGAGTAGCCGCTCCACGTATATAGAAAGAGAAAGACGAATGTGCCAGTGTTATGAATTTCTACATAGGCCAAGAGGACTTCGAAAAGGGGACTTCGGAATCCACCAAGCTCTGCCGCTGCCTTCGGCGGTGCTCATCTCGGGTGCAGAATTTCGTTGGCCCCTGAGTTATACCATGGACACAAATCACTGGATCTGATAGTTCCTATATCCTGATTCTACCAGCTCCAGTAATGAAGTGGGAATTAAATGGGGGCTTGTGTTGGCTCCAGGGCTGTGGTTGCTGATGGCGGGGGTCGGTCGCTGTCTTTCTGCTCACAGGTACTTAAGTCACAGGACTCACCCGACACACGAAATATAGCCTGTGACAGTTCGCAATCACACACCGCAACCCCTAAAGCGTCTACTATTTATAGACAAGGAATTAATCTTTCTCTAAGGCGAATTTCATATCCAGTCTTTCCGACCTCACTTTTACTTCCACAGCATCACATCTTAGAGGAATAACGCAACACAGATACCCAAGGTACGGGCACCAAGTTATGATATTGCACCTTTTCGCTAAAATTCCCATATCGCGAGCCCATACAGTCCACCTCTCATAATGCCTACCGACGAACTCCGCAAGAGCCTCGCCAGGGCCAAAGTAGAAGAATACCGGGAACAACAGTTGACGGGAAAGAAGAAGCGAGAGCTACAGGTAGAGAAATCGAGAGAGAAGTACCTCCGCGAGAACCCGGACCCGGATTCCAGGAGTCAGCTCGAGGATCCCAAGGTCTGGTATGACGCCTTAAGGCCTACGCGGCCGGCTATAGGCGCCCAGAACCGCGCTACTACATTGTTATCTCCCTCGACACCCTTATTCCTACACCAGAGAAGCTTCAGGAGATAGCCAAGATGGAGACGGCCCCGAGGGTATTTGAATCCACCTATATAAGCCTTTATGGAGGTGATCCTCTCCCCAAACAGATGCAGGAGGACGGAAAGCCGCAGAAGGTTAAGCTTGGCCAGGTCAATTGGGATCAGCTTGAGGAGATCTGGAGCAAAACAGAGTGCAACATGAATCTCTTCGTATGGGCCAAGGAAGACAAGTGGGTTGATGAAGAGTCCAAGTTCCGGACCGAGGAAACAGTCAGGGGGGCTGTCATGGTCATGTCATGGAAGACGCCTGTCGCAAAATGAGATGAGGTACTCAAAGCGTTGAGTGGCCGTGGATTTGATAACTTCGATTCTCCTGACATAGTCATCGTGAATACCCAAGGGGTCATCTTTGGTGAACATGCATGATTACCTAGGATAGATATGCTGACAGCCAGGACGCCTCCTCGCCCCGCCTGCATGGTACAAAGACCTTCAGGGGTCGAACCCCTCAACGTGCCGCGCACCTTCGACACCCGGAAGCCATCCCGCCCGGCGCTCGATAAAACACTCAGTCCGGGGCTTCAGCTTGTTCTCAGCTAGGTCGAAGTCATCGACCGTCCCGATGCGCAGAATGCTTGTCCCAGGGTAACCCGACGACACACGGTACATGAGGGTGCCGCAGGTCGAACAGAAAAAGTTGGTCATCTTGTTGCCCGAGGAGACAGTTTTGGCCTGGCCCCAGCTGCTGAGGTTTTCCTGGCCTCGGAGATGTTTTAGGTACTTGTCGTCGACGGTGAAGTTGGATGCGAACATAGAGGCCGTGACCTTGCGGCAGTCTGCGCAGTTGCACACGAAGGTATTGATGAGGCCTGGGCCATGGGTCGGCTGTTGCAGTATTAGACCAGACATGTTCAACGCGGGCTAAGACCTGCTGTGGTGCCACAGAACTACGTTACCAAGGTCGACTCACAAATGCTAGCTGAACTGCACCACAAAAACAAGTGGCCGTTGCTTCGTCCTCCGTCAACCAGCCGTCTTCAGCAACGGATAGCGGAAAGTTGGATGTGGACTTTGCGGTTGCCATTTGTCAAGAAAGTAGGTAATTCTATCGTAAGGAGTCTGGAGATGGTTATCATTCAAGACGTGGAATTGTGTACCTTGTTTCCGGACCTCCATGAGAGAGGGAGGGTTCCTTATATCTATCTTCCTGGTCAGGAAGGTAGGAGGCAGCAAAACAACTCCTGTATGTATTATCAATAGCATTAAACCTCATGCTGATTAGTTATGCATGGGGCTGTAACATTGGCGCTTCTATTTTCCGCAGCCCATACGCAGCCCAGTATTGGTTCTGAGTAAGCCCAAATGCTTACAGTGGGACCGAATTCAATCCCGTTCCCCTTGAAGGGCAGTAGCTCTCATTTCAGCCGGTCAGGGACTTCCATAAAGGGTGGATATGATTTCATGGCTTAATTTGATCACTAATCATATTGTATGGCCAAGTGGCGCACCGCATTACGCGGTCTTGCATGCAAGACCGGCCTGCTGCAGAGTCTGGGATGGCGCCCATTAGCCCTATGTACTTACTCTATCAACCAGGTTCCGTCATATCAACGCCGGGTTTTGTTCAGGAGACAATCATCACATAAATAACCATTGGGGGTCGAGGGCTGATGGTTTCCGGGGACCAACGTTCCTGATCAGACGCCTGTGGTTGAGAAAGCTGGATTACAACGAGGGATTGATCCTTGAAAGTGAGATATGGTACCGGACAGCATTAACTTCGGCGAGATTAGAATCTGTTGGCGCAGAATGTGAGTTCTGTAAAGTGCTGACCATCCGAGGACACGGCCCGCTACTGCCATTGATGTTCAGGTAATTCTCAGTGTGCTGCTGGACGTGCTGGCCGAAATTTCAACACTCGGGACAACTTGAAATACATGTATGCTTGCATGTGGTCTTTGCTTCTTTCGTGGATAAATTTGGTAATATTCTGAAGTTCTGCGTCAGTCAGCTCTCAAGCCACATGCACACTCTCTGTGCCGGACAAAGTCATGCGTCAAGTGTAGAGTATCAGTAATTATTTGGGCGTCGATTGAAGCCAAAATATTTCCTCTGGTGCAGTTGGCTATGAGAAAGCCGGTGCAGCTCGGAACGAGGAGCAGTCTGACCTTAACACAACTTTACAGATGAACGCATGTTATGCGGCGACTTGAAGTAACTCACGTTTTGTAACCATGAAGCCGCAACAAACGCCCTCAAAAGTTCATCTTTGGCCCAGGTGATACAAATTCCCATAGGTTACAGGTGTCGACGAGATGTGGCTTTTTGTGAGCAGCTACACCACTCACATCTATCCGCACAGTGATATCATCATTGGGCAGGTCGCCCGGAAGGCCAATCCTGTAATTCTAAGTCGCTGGTGCGACTATAACTAAAGTACCTGGTTACTTGTACCACGACTAGGTCTGCGCCAGCCTTAGGTGGGAGGAGCCTTTCAATCTGCAATCCAGGGGCAGAGGGCTTCAAGAATTCGACAGCTGATTTCCTCCACAGCATAGTGTTCCGTTTTTCCCTTCGCCCACGGTTAATTTCAAGGTAGTCTTTACGCCTTGGAGGCATTTCCGGTATCCGTGTAAAAGAAAACCGGGAGAATCAAAGCTGAACCCAGGAAACTGCATAGACCCTGGCGCATAAAGTCCATTGCTAGATCGCTTCTTGAGTAGCGAAGCATCCATGTTCAGCTCACACGAACTTGGGAGTTAGGTCGCGTACGTAAGCCATTTCCAATCGAATTGTGAACGGCAAGATCCTAGCTGATGGTATACAATGATAATAACAATATCCCATAACTCTTGGACCACGGACGGTTTACTTCGTAGACTGCCTGGAGCAAATAGATTGGTCTTCCGTAGCCCAGAGTCCCGTTTTGGTACGCACCAGGACAGCAATTCGATGTGCTCAGCCAGGGATGGAATTTGGTACTATATGCCTTGGCAACTCATAGGCATTGGCAACTAGGGAACTCACTCACTGCAACGGTTGACGAGCTCCAGTATTATTGGGAGCGAGGGAACAAACCCTTTTCGACCGAACCATGCCGAAAATACGAAGATAAACATTGTCGACGGCGAGTAACGATGGATTGTCTTCTGTGCGTCGTTGAAAGGGCAGTCCGGACTGGAAATCGCTCCTGAGGATATTAAGTTGGGACAACAGGGGCCTTGTCGAGTCATTTGCACGGTATTTGATGCGAAGGGATGGAACCAGAATCACGGCCTTGAGTGCGATCCGCGTGTACTTGAGGGAGCTGTGGGCAGTATACCGCAAGTAGGTAGCGACCTGTGTCCTTATAACTTGTTCGCGTCAGCCGAGGGGGACCCACTGCAGCTGGATGGCGCCAAGGTCGTTGCTAGTGATCAACGGCATGCCATCATGAAGATCTTCACCTTCACTTGCGTCCACATCACTGCACCATGTCCTTGATATCTTCGAGGTACCGACTCGTCTTCTCAGCATCAAATCCAAACGCCAGTCGCACCATTTCCCGGACCTGGTCCTCATCCAATTCTGGCAAGCCGCCAAGTCTGTCAAAACAGGCATATATCCTCGACGCAGCGCTGTTTAGTACGTCGGCAAAAGACAGATCAAGAGGCCGTCCTTGCTTCCGAAATTCTATCTCGGCATCTCGGAACTTGCAGAGATACATCTGTCGAGCAGCCGTCTGTCGCGATATATTCGTGTGTGCAATGTGGCTGGAGTCCTTGAGGATGCTATCGATCTTTGCGTCCGGCAAGATAAGTGGGAACGGCATCGGGAAGTGGTTTACCTGCCAGGGGGCAGTGTGGGCCATCTCCCAGTCGATGATGGCCAGAAAGTTGAAGTCATCATCTACCAAGATATTCTGCGTGCCGAGATCCATATGATTGAGGGAGAAGTGGGCCTCGTTGGTCCGAAAGAAGTTGGTATTTTGGACTATGTCCATAAAAACGAAAGCACCTAGCCTGGCGAAGGAGATTGGACCCGTTGCAGAATGCCCAGTTCTGTTCACTGCGGCCTCCGCAATGGCCATGAAGTATTCCGCCGCACTCGAGAATGGCCCGCGGCTTTTCCAGCCTTCAGATAATGCAACGGATAGCTTGCCAATGATAGGTTCCCCGGTTTCGGATATGGAGGAGATCGAGCCAATGTGAGGATAAGCCAAGGTAGCCAGTTCTGTTTGTACCATGGTCCATTGTGTGATGATGTGTTCCTGAGTTGCGGCCTGGAACCAGCGGCGATCAGTTGGTATGGATGCCAGAGGAATAAGGGAAAAAGAGAAGAAGAAGAGCGAAGGAAGAAGAGAATCACTTACCGGAAGTTGACACATGTCGAACTGAATATCTTGCAACGTATTGCCATAGAAACCCTCTAGGAGCATATAAATGGCCCCGACCTCAGCAGCTCCCTGCGATCCCGGCCCTTCATACGCATATACATTAGGGGCCCTAACACTAGGAACCTTTTGCCGCACAAAATTCATGGTAGCAACTTCGCAGGCGATGGAGTATAGCTCATCCTTCTCACTGACTGTGGCGGGGGTGTTGGGATGTCTGGGTAGGCGCACCCTGGCGATGACAAGACTTCCATCGTCGGCGACCATCTCGAAGCAGACCCAGTACTGGCCCGCCGAGAAGGGATCACTCATAGTGAGTTTCTGGCCCTTTATAAGCTCTGCGTGACGGATAAGGGCAGATTTGTCTAGATTCGCAAGCAGCGACTCTAAGCGTTCCTTCATGCCGTTGTAATCCCAGCCGTCGGATGAAGTCCATCTCGCACTCGGAGGCGCCCTGGAGCTCGATATGGTGGCCATATTTTGACAATGGCAAAGCGGCTTGACAAGAGGGAATTGGCCTGCGCGAGAGAGAAAACGCGAGAGCCCCGCCTCACATTCTGTTGGGGACTCTCCGGCGGAGGAACACAAGTCAGCCCAGGAGCAGGGGTCTGATTGGACGATTGTATTAATCGACATATCGTATCAGACATGCCCTAGCCTGCTGTTGAATTTAATCCCTACTGCTGTGCAAGCAGTTGATTACTTGGGAAAATTCCACAACGCAAGTATATGCAACTTGCCGACGCACCTAAGTTACCCCCCAAATCGGCTTGCAATCAGCACTTGCCAGCTGTGGCGGATGATCTGTCAGAATTATATGGTACATTGAATGCATCACCGCATCGATTGAATCGATGAAGTGCAATATAGAGGCTACTTTGACTTAAACCCCGAGAAACTGCCCACAGCAATAAAGTATGACTAACGATTGTTTTTAACCTCGGTGTTTAGTGCGGTGTGGATAAGACCAGAGACGTCCAGCATCAGCTTAAGCAGTCATGTCAAATGAATGACAGTGAAAGATCCGTTCTCGGTGAAGATATTTGGGAACTCAAGCTCTACTGCTTGTGAAAGCCGGAACAGGAGTGAATCTCATCACAGGCTTCCTATTTCTTACGAGCCTGCCCCTAACAGTGGTCTAAAGATCATGTCCAGGTTGGAATCTACCAAACTGCATATGATAGAGGACCATGGAGTATCGTGGCCTCATGTGACTGAGTCCGGGACCAGTCTGGCTATTTCATGGAGGTCTCTAGCTTCACCTTATCTCCACCACTTGCACAGAATTTGCTCTAGAAAATAATACACGCTACGCGGATGCTAGACCCAACCAGTCTCTCGGAAGGGTCCGAGTTGGCCTTGGGATATATGACAATAGTGGTGCTTGGACACAACTTCCTACTGGACGCTTAGATTTGCAAGATGAGAGCGTGCACAAGACGGTGACCAGCCAGTTCGGATTCAAGACAGCCACAGCTTGAAATCCCAGACTTTGGTTGGAATTACTCCCTCACCAAGTCAAATGGTAGACTATCAACCGTCCTATGAGTTGTGAGCTACGATGAGACCCAATCTGAGAATACTGACAGCACTTCGTAGATGGAGTCTTGGAACTCAATCGTTGCGGACGTTGACCAAACGTCATTTGGCTCTCCATAAATGTTACCAGCATGCCAGTATCTCCCTCAACTCCGCTTCTCCGCCACCTTCCCACTGGGAAATTTGTCTTTCAGCGGCCCAAACGCTCCCAAAACGGTAAGCCACCTGGCCACGTTCAAGACCGCGCTCACCCCGATGCTGCCGGCAATCATGTCATTCCACAGGGCCGGGTTCCAAAAGACGTCCCGGTCGAGACTGCGGTAGGAGGCGTAGATGTGGCCGTAGTCGGCGAGCGCGACGGCGACCAGGTACCACCGGGCGGTCGCGCTGCTGGGCGAGAAGCAGCACACGAGGGCCACCGCGGCAAGCAGGAGGAGCACGTTGCCCAGCTGCAGGGTGGTCGCCAGGGCCTGGCTCGGGAAGTGCTCCTCCCGGTTGAGGTTATGCAGCGGGACCTGGTCGGCATAGTAGGTGAAGGGGTCATTCATGTTCACGATGTACGCCCAGACACTAAAGGCCACCCACCCACCTATGGTCAGTACGCCGTTCCGGCACATCCGATAGTTAAATGGGCTGGGGATATCCTACAGCAAAAATGGCTCGACTACCCCGAAGATGAGCAGTGGAATGGTGGGAAGCGTGCTGTACACCATGGCAAGAGGAGTTACGCAGTGAGCTGTAGAAAGCGTTCTCGATTACGAAGGAATCATGAATGTGATGGGACGCATCTGAGGGAGAACGCGTACAGTCAACAGGCGCGTGGGAGGGGAGAAAAGTCTGTTGGCTTGGCGTCACATCGGTTGGCTCTTTATTAGACCCAATCATCTTACATCCATTGGGCTCCTGCACTCATGTGATTGCCCCACCCATTTCCGTCCAAGGCCCAACCACAACAAAAGGAAGGTAACCTAAAAAGAATTCAATGTTATTTTAAACATTTTATAAATATAGTGAATTCTATGTCATAAAAAAAAAAGGCATGAAAACAAGGAAAAGAAAAATGAAGACCAGGCAAAAGGTAAAGAGGAACATGCAACAGCAGGGATTCGCTTGTCGTCACCGACCAAACTACTGACCTGCCACTCACAAGCTTGATTACAGGAGAGCGAACGGGATCCGATATTTTCTTGTGGTTATGGTCGCATGTGCCTGTTGACGTTCTCCGGTGGCTTATATTGTACAGCGTGGCAGCCGGGACACGCTTGTTGACTCAGGGCTCGCATGCAAGGAAAGACGATGGTGGGGAACCACGCTCACAAGGTGCTGCACCTCATCTATGGTTTTGAGCAGAGTGTAATTCGATTTTATAAATGAGTAAGGTAAGTGCGTGCAGGTCAAGGTTCCCAAGGCTCGTCAGAACCAGAGCCTGACTCTTCAGCGGAGTCTACCTCGGCCAAATACTCCGCCAAGTCCGGGACACCTCCAAGCGCTTCGGCTTTCAACAACCGTTCCTCAAGGTCCCTGACCGTTTCGACACTGGTTTTCTGTGACGTGATTAGGTACAGGACGTTGCCCAGGACCCTCGAGTGCACGTTAGATCCCATTATGTCCTTGGCGGATCTTAGAAGCTCGGCCTGGAGGGCGCGGGAGGCGTTTGACTTGTAACCTGTCGTGCATGTTAGCCACAGCCCAAAAAAGGGAAAGGAAAAAGAAGAGAAGGAAAAGGGGCTATTTAAGAAGAAGAATAAAGAAGAAGAAAGAAGAAGAAAGAAAGAAAGGACCGTCGTCGTCGACATCAAACGTACCAGAGCCCTCAGTATCCCTGAGGTGTATCGCCAGCACGCTTCCCAAGGCCCAGACACCTTCCACGTGAGCCATCCTGGTTGACAGTTTACGCACAAAGTTCCGGCCCCAGGTGCTCCACACTTGAGGCTTGTGCTCGCCATCCTCCTGCCCAATCAGTGAAGTCTTGACAGCCGGCGCCCAGTCGTTTTGGAACTCTCGCCACGCGCCCGTCTTCTCCATGTGGCTCATGGTCTCCAGGCTCTCGATAGCCACCTGGCATCCGACCGGGTGCGCAGTATAACTGTGTCCGTGCAGCAGGGCGTCGCTCTTGTCTTCGCTCTCGAAACAGCGGAAGATGGACTCGGAGGCGACGGTAGCAGCAAGAGGTAGAAGCCCACCTGTCAGAAGCTTGGCGTGGACGGTTATGTCGGGGTGGACGTCGAGGAATCTGGCTGAGCTGGGGCTGCCGAGGCGGTAGAGACCGGTGAAAACCTCATCCAAGACCACAGGGAGTCCTTGCCAGGCCGTTTCATCCTCAAGATCCAGAGCAGGGGCGGAGTCAGAAAAGAGCTTGGGGTCGCTCCTGACCACGTTCACGAGGGCCTGCTGGAACAGCGGGTCAGCCAGCATCATGCCGCCGGCTCCCAAAACGACCGGTTCCAGCATGAGAGCGCCGAACTTGTAGCCTTTGTCTCGGAGACCTTCGAGTGTACGGGTGATGTAGCGCGTGTAGTCCCGATATAGCGGAGTGTCCTCACGCGCTTTCAAGTTGAATACCGTATCGAGGCCCTCGAACACGGTGCCGGCTGCTGCGCTCCCGTCAGCGCGGAGTTCCGATGGGAGTTCGATTTTCCATTCCCCATCGGTCATCTTGACCGTTGGGAACTCGAACCAGTAGCCCTTTCCTTTGTACCACTCGATCTTCTCGTTGTAAGTTCCAGGCTCAGAGCAGTCCATCGCCCCAATGGTATCCCCATGGTAGCTGCCCTTCAGACCGAGGATACTCAGTTCCTCCCTCGGGCCCCAGCCATACCGAAGCCGAGCCGCGCGGAGGGCCATCTTGATAGCCACCTCGGTGCCGGTCGATCCATTGTCGGAGTAGAAGACACGAGAGAGACGCGGGTTTCCCAGTTGACGGCGCAGGAGCCCGGCAAGCTTCAATGCTGGTTCGTGGATCGCCTCAGCAAACATGACGTGTCCATAGCGGCCGGCGGCGTACGCGGCGGCGAGCGTAAGTCGCGGGTTGGCGTGTCCGAGCCCCTGAGTCCACCACGAGGCAGATCCATCAAAGGAAGGGCGAAGTGAATGCTGCGACCGTGCCTTTAATTTGAAGGCGGTGAGTTCTCTGAGATCCAAGCCAGTTGGAGGCTTCGGGGAAGCGGAATAGGTCTGGAAGTAGTCCCCGTACGCGGAGTCGATGGTGGTGATCTTGTCGGCCGTGAGCAGCTTCTGCTGCGTGAACGGGTACCATATCGTCTTGTGCGCATCCTTGGCCATGTTATCGAGATTTTTGATGCGCGTTGAGTGACGGCTATTCAAGTCAGATAAGACGTCCTTGATGATACGAGATCTGGCCATAGAGTCATAATAACTGTGCAGAATCCTTCGATCCTTATCCTTTTGACTGACGTCGAGACGCGGGGGTGGCGGGGGGATGGCACTGCAAGGGATGCTGTACTCGCGAAAATACGATGCGAGGTACTCATGGTTCCGGAGTTGTTCATTTTCGAACATGAGCACAGACTCCACATCGTAACCACGCAGGCGTAGGGACTCAAAGGCGCTGATGGTAGCTGAGATGCCACCCAGCCTGGGGTCACCAATCAGGATGGCGGGCAGCCTCAGGGGCCGGTACAGGTCGGCCTGGGAGGTGCCAGACGGGCCGGGAGAGTGCACACCTCCGGCGGTCTCGCAGAACAGCCAGGTGCGGTCGGCCCGCCGAGGGGACAGTCGGGCAGCGCGACTGGAGGCCCACGAAAAGATGGCAGCACGCAGCGCCTCGTCAGATATGACTCCCTGTCGCCAATGATGCGAGTAAGCGGCGTGCCCATCGAAGATGGCAGACAAAAACTCAACTTACGCGTTGGGACCCTGGGGCGGCAAGGTGAGGGCTGACTGGGTCGTCGTACCGGACGATGTTCCCGCAGTCGAACCACTGCGTCTTGCCACCCTTGCTGTGCAGCCTGATGAAGGCGCCATGGACGTGGTGCGGATCGGAATCGTGGGAAGGGCCTGTGGATACGGGCTTGAGATAATGCACGCCCTCATTGGGGCGCCTGTGGCCGACACCGACGCAGAGGATGGTTGACAGCGCCGTCTTGCCGACGTCAGTGTTGGCGCCCCAGATCTGCAGGGCGCGCATCGACGGCCATAGCAGCCCGCCAACAGGCGTGGTCCTGCGTACGACCATGGATACGCAAGCAAGCCTGGGCGCCTTTTGTTGTTTGCTGGTGCACCAGGCGAGGAGAGGCGAGGCGAGAGTGCATCAGGCTAAGTCTCGACTGACAGAAAGAAAATGGAGACATGAAGGTTCCTCACCTCGCCGCCGGAGCCGACCCCACCCAAATCGAAGTTCTTCCAGGGTCAGGGTTCAGGGTCAGGGTTCAGGGTTCACACTGGCTTCAACCAAGACAAGACAGACCAGACTATGGTGACTACACGAGACTATGTACCTCAGTGGCCGTTCCCCCTTGGATCTAGATTTGTTGAGATCTCGGATGCAAGGGTCCAGATGCAGGTCCAAGGCTGAGCTTGCCGAGTAAAGATCAACTGCTGTATCTGATCTTACTCGGCATCATTTTCCCTGGCTGAACAGGACACCCCCCCCCCAAAAGCCAGACGCGAGATAGAGAGAGAAGGCATCAGAAGACATACCTCAACTTGGAACAGCCATGCCCATCCAGCCCTCACCCACGGCACTCGAGTCGACATTCTCCTCGCTCATCTCACGCCGTCGGTCCAGGTCGCTGCTCCGCCGGCTCACGACAGTCCCGCCGGGGACCGTCGACTTCTCGTCCAACGACTACCTCTCCCTCTCAGCCAACCCCGACATCCGTCACGCATTCCTCACCCTCCTTGGGCAGGATGTTCCCAAGTCCAGCCCCGCGCATACGGGAGCCTCGATGTCCCCACCGCCGCCGCAACACCTCGGGTCGCGCGGGTCCCGGCTGCTGGACGGCAACCACCCCTTCGCGGACTCCCTGGAGGCCCTGATCGCCGCGCACCACAACGCGCCCAGCGCCTTGCTCTTCACCTCCGGCTTTGATGCCAACGTGGGGCTCTTCTCGTGCGCGCCGCAGCCTGGGGATTTCATCGTCTACGATGAGCTGATCCATGCGAGTGTTCACGATGGCATGAGGCTGTCCCGTGTGCCAACCGACCGGAGGCTCCCTTTCACGCATAACAGTGTCAATGGGCTCCGCAAGGTGCTGGGGGGCTTGGTGGGAGGGGACGATGGGGTTCGACAGGGCAAGACGAATGTCTTCGTTGCTGTGGAAGCCGTCTACAGCATGGACGGGGATTTGGCACCACTGCGGGAGATGGTGGATGTCATTCACGATGTGCTCCCACAGCGGAATGGGCATCTCATCGTCGACGAGGCGCATGCTACGGGCATTCTTGGGCCGCGGGGCGGGGGTTTGTGTTGCGAGCTGGGCGTCGAGGACCAAGTCTTTGCTCGGGTCGTGACGTTCGGTAAGGCCCTCGGGAGTCAGGGTGGTGAGTTTTCTGTGATTTCGTCAAACACCTTCTTCTCTGCCTCGAGATCTCATGTGTTCCATGCGGCTATTCCATATTTTCAAAAACTGATATTTAGCGTCCATAGCTGTCGTTCTATGCTCAGAGGTCACCCGGCAATATCTCATAAACTACGCCCGGACCTTGATTTACACGACGGCCATGTCATTCCCGTCACTTGCCAGCATCAAAGCCTCGTACGACTTCATGATATCAGGCAGGACGGAGGCCTTGCTCGGGCATCTCCAGCATCTCATACGCCTCACCCATCGCCTGCTCTCTCACGTTGTCTCGGCCCTGGCAGAGGACCATTCAGCTCGCCCGATACTCGCGCTGAGCCCTCTTTGCGACAGCATATCCCCGATAATTCCCGTCTTCACGCCGGAACCACGCAGTCTGGCTGCTCACTGTCAGGCCCGGGGCTTGATGGTACGTCCGATAGTACCACCTACGGTACCACACGGGACTGAGCGGGTGAGAGTGTGTCTGCACGCCGGGAACACGGAACAGGAAGTCGAAAGGTTAGCTGTAGCCATCGGTGAGTGGGCGGATATGAAGCTAAAAGAACTTCATCCTTCGCAACCTCGTCGTGTGAAGGGCATTTTAGAGAGCACGACCCACGGCGACGGGATGGAAAAGGCAAGGCTGTGATCAAGGGGCGCGAAAATAATAAATTCTCGTTCTATGTAATAAGTCGACCAGACATTCTATCTCCATGCGCCCATCACGCAATCCACTACAGCCCCGGCTGCGGCTTTCCGCTCTTCTCAAAGCTCTTCATGGGCACGAGGCCCCACCGCTGGAACATCTCGCCGTCCTCGTCCCACCCATTGCACTCCGTAGTAAGCATCTTCTCCCCAGTGAAGATTGCATTGGCACCAGCCATGAAACACAGCGCCTGCTTCTCCTCGCTCATGGTCTTCCTGCCCGCGGCGATGCGGATGATGGTGCCGGGCATCAGGATGCGTGCCGTGGCGATGGTGCGCAGGATGGCGGTGAACTCGATGGGCTCCCTGTCGCCCAGCGGCGTCCCCTTGATGGGCACGAGCGCGTTGACGGGGAAGCTCTCCGGGTGCGAGGGCAGCGTGGCCACGGTGTGCAGCAGGCCGACGTGGTCCTCGGCGCGCTCGCCCAGGCCGAGGATGCCGCCGGAGCAGACGCTGATGCCGGCGTCGCGCACGTGCTCGAGCGTCCTGAGCCGCTCATCGTAGGTGCGCGTGGTGATGACGGAGGGGTAGAACTCGCGGCTGGTGTCGACGTTGTGGTTGTAGGCGGTGAGGCCGGCCTCCTTGAGCTCGCGGGCCTGCTGGTCGTCGATCATACCGAGCGTGACGCACACCTCCATGCCGAGGGCGCGCACCTCCTCCACCATGGCCTTGATGTTCCTGAGCGAGTTCTTGCGCCCCCGCATGTCCCGCCACGCGGCGCCCATGCAGAAGCGCGTGCTGCCGTTGGCCTTGGCCGTGCGGGCCGCCTCGAGGACCGCCTCAACGGGCTCGACGCGCTGCGCCTTGACGCCCGTCTGGTAGCGCGTCGACTGCGCGCAGTAGCTGCAGTCCTCGCTGCACCCGCCCGTCTTGATGTTCATCAGGGTGCACAGCTGCACCTCGGCCGGGTCGTGGAACCGGCGATGAACGGTTCCCTGGTTTGGTTAGCTCATGAGGTCCGCTGTCGAAGGAGAGACTTGGGAGGACTTGCCGCCTGAAAGGCCAGGTCCATCAATGGATGGTTATAGATGGCTGAAATCTCCTGCTTTGTCCAGTCATTGCGGATACGAGTGGCCTCAACAGCCTGCTTGAGGATGTCACTGTTCGGGCGCTCTGCTACGACAGAGTCTGTGGTAGGACCCTGTGGCCGGGGGGGAGGAGGGGGCACATGTGCACTGTCAATAACGCGGTCCTCGACAACAGTAGACATGCGGCGGCCGGGGGTAGCAGCACCGCTGTGGATATATGCCGCTCCTTTCGTCCGGTGGGAGAGCAGAGAAGCAAGGGCAACCCTCCGTCCAGGTGTGTGAGCTCGTGACAGCAGCGTCAGGCGCAGACTCGGTCCGGCAGGAGACAACATCTTGGCGGCTAGTCCTTGGGCCAGAATATGAGTAGGAACTGTGTCACATTTGGCGGCATATCCACCAGCTTTTACACTCGCTGGTGGGAGTCGAGAACCCCCGCACCCATGCGTATGCATGGACCCTAATGAGGGCTTGCCTCAGCCATCAGACTTCTTCTCCCGCTGCGGCGTTGGCTGAGTGGTGGGACAGGTACATCTCAACCGCTGGAAACCGAGGTAAATGGAACCTTAAACCCCCCTTGGCATAGATCTCGCATGCAACCATCTCACCCGCGATCCGAACCCCGAGCAGAAATAGCCATCTCCTCATTGGCTGGTTCCTTGGTGAGTCAAATTGTTGAGGGGCGGCTCTGCGGGCACGCATTAATACGCAGCGAATGGGCGGGTCCATCGACTGGTCCAGACTGGAACTACGTTTATCCAGAGCCATTTAACCTCCATATTTAACCTACCTGGGTACACACGGATACTCACGAGCTTGTCATTGGAGTCCAGAACGACTGTCGTCACGATAGCCTGCCCGTTGTGTTGTTTCAACACACAAGTTTAGCTCTAAGCACAGCGGCACAGATCGACAAAGGAACAATGCGATTATTGTGTAAAAGGGATTTGGCGTTTGCCTCTTCAATGGACAAGCAGACAAAGATGATGAAGAGGTCAAAGAACCTGGCACGACTGTATGACGGACGCGTGGATCAACTTGAATATAAAGTATCCACCATGCACAACAATACTACCGTTCCATACCTGCATATGCGGATAAGTAGCGTTCGACACAGAGCAATCCAACCATCTCATTGACCAAATAAATACTAACAGTAAACCGTCTTCCTAAGCCACTTGCTTCGAGTTCTCGACCATGGCCAAGCAAAACGGCGCCGGCGCCGAGCTCGAGGCTCTCCTGGTACAGATTGAGGACACGAACTTCGTCCCCTGCCCCAGGATTTCTCTTGCCCTGGACTCCCAGAAACTAGGGCAATGCGAGATTTGCCAAGAAAGCCAACTCATCCTGCGAAGCGACAAAAAGTTCCTCGACGACCACACAATTGCCGCCCTGCCGTGTGGGCACGTAGCTGGATATGAATGCCTGCAAAACTGGTTTTCCCGCGGCAACACAACCTGTCCCTTCTGCAGGATCCCGCTGATTTACCCACTCTGTAGCCACTCATCTCGTCTCGCCCGGCCCCTGACATGGCAGAACCTCTTGAGCACGCCGGATACAATCCCCATGGGAGGTGTGATCCCTGATCAATGTTTCGAATGCTCCGTCGCCACTAACGCCACCGCTCACGAGCTCCTTCTGGAGACAATGCTCGGCCAGGTCAGAGACCTCCGGGACAAGTACCACGCCGAGGCCGACGAGTCCAGGAAGTTCCTAATCAAAACCAAGATACAGGCGTGCAAAACTATGATCGACAAGGCTATCGAAGAACTGGCTGCCTATCCAACTGTTGCAGGCACAAGGTGGTAAGTCGAGCACATCGCGACTTTTCGCACAAGGGTCGGTAAGCGTTTCAAACCTCTTTTAGGTGAGGTACATGTATGGATATGTTGTATCCACAAGGCTCAATAATTAATGAATTCAATGTTGGCAACTATCTACTGCACATCACCATTTGACATTCTTGCTCAAAGTGAATATCTAGTTATGGTGCAGAACCACTGGCATAACATGTATCAAATTGTACAATACTCAAATGTCAGGCTATGACTCTGCATCTCGGGTATACTGGTGTACTTGGTGAACTATCATTCTCAAGCGCGCATCTGAACATTGAACTATTCTATCAACCCGGTAGATCTGAATTTAAGAATTGAAGCTAGACAGAATTATATAAAGATAGAGCCAATCGGCACATTTGTTGAGGGAAGTCCCATTACCGGTTTCAAACACGTTCCGCCAAAGTTTGGGTCACATTTCGGAAATCGTGATTTCTTTTAAGACGTAGATAAATTATTGACTGATCCTGAGCTGGCACTACCTCTATCGAGCCACAGGGCTTTGTTCTCATAGTCCGTTTCGGAAGTGACACATCCCCGATTCTGTTCAAGTTGTCTTACCTCGTCGATCTATTCTTTTTCTCCTCGTTTCTTCCATCTCTTTTTCAGTCTTCGCTCTCAAGGATCGCTGGGCATGCACAGTGGTAGATACATAGAAAAACATGCTTGGATGAAGTCAAGCTGAGTTGGATAGTTGTCAAGCATACTTGTTTTTACCACCACCCTGAGCTGAAACAAAGGGGAAGTACTAACACGGCCTCTCTGGACACTCCTCCGCATCTGGCTGGACGTGGAAGTTTTCATTGTCTCATGCACGAAAATTACCTTCATTGGCTGGCTCGAGCCGCTTCTTTGAGCAAGTTACTCCTAAGAATAGTCTCCAACACGTCTGCCATGGGCTAACGAACAATCGCATCCCAGAATCCTGGGGGGCGACTTCGTTTTTCTTATAGCTTGTGGACATCCCTCCAGACCGTCCCACACCCTCATCGTCAGCTACCGATCATCACAAATCGTCAACACAATGAATGGTGCCAAATCCATATCCGTGGGATGGGAGACGTTTCGAAACGTGATACACAGATACATACCCATAGTCGAGCGGTTACACCAGCAGCACCCGGAATTTTCAGGAATCATCCGACTGGTTGCGGTGGTGGTGATCGGCCTACAGCAGTATTGCGAGCTATTCAACGACGGTCGACATGAAAGGCTCATCAGACGAGCGCGCGTTGAAGATGACTACTCTCGAAATGTTATTCTGATTGGACAGGAGCTAAGGCGGTGGGCCAAACATGGTGGTCTTACGCTCACGGGGAAGAATACCTTGAACCAGCTGGATTTCATACTTCAGCAGGTGCTTCGGGATGCGCTAGATCTGTACACAGGGTCGGAGGAGGCGCTGATGCGTGACGGAGTCAAGATCCACCTGTCGGGGAGCGATGCATACGGCGACTACGAGAGAGCACAGGCCTCCCTATGGCCATTCCAGCATGCGTTCCACTTGAGACAAATCGACTTCAGTAGAGGCTCAGCACGCGCGATTATATACGAACGAGGGGGTCACGCAGGCCAACCGTTTGGCTTCGAAAACCTCGGCGCCAACTCGTTCCAATGGAAAGAGCCTGAGAATGACAGCGCTGCCGTACTGCTGACCCCGGACGACCAGTTACGACTCAAGTACCTGGCGAACAGGCCCGACATACAGGCTTTACTCCCAGACGACTTGAGGAATCCCGACGTTGATCTGCCTCCCACCACGCACGACAGCCACGGTGACAAGGAAGCCTCGGTGCCTCCCAGGAAGATTGCCCCCCTCGCAAGACCGAAACCTCAAGGTGGGCCCCAGCCGAAGCGCGGAATTCTGAAGTCACCATCGGGAATCCGTGAACCACACAAGGAGGTGCCGAAGAAGGCAGTGCATTTTGGACCTCCCTTGCGGCCCCCGTTGCCCGTCTCTCACGGCGGCCCGAAGACACCGCGCCCAACGGAGCCAGAGCCTTTCGTCCACGGCGCAGCACCCGTGACGCCTCCACGTAAACCTCCCCCACCGTTGCCCGTGACACCTCCTCGTGTACCCAAATTATTCAACTTTAGCCCGATGGCATTTGCGAGCATAACTCCATCGCCGTCCCCGCCGTCCCCGAACGGAGCCGAGGAAATGAGTCACTCTCTCTCCAGTAGCCCAATGGAGGAGGATGATGACGGCTTCGAACACGCCCCCAAAAGCACCACAGATTCCTCATTTGATTCTTCAGCGGGTTCACCCGAGAGACCAGACAAGCCCACCGAGCCGAAGTTTCCGCCGGCAGATGGGGGACAAAAAGATGCGGAGCAGTCATCATCCGATGTGTCGTCGTTGTCCTCCTTGCCAGGGAGAAGATCCAAACATCTCAAGTGGTTAAGCGAAGTGAGGGATGCGATGGCGGAGGGCCCCTGGTCCGAGGTTAGCGACGACAATTCACCGTCGACACCAGAGGGGCCCGGAGCACGGGTGAACGCCAAGAGACAGAAATTGATGATGGCCCGGGAGGCAGAAGAGGTCCGGAGCGAGGTCGCCAAGAGGGTGCGCGCGTATCTAGGCCGCAGCCACCCCGAGTACAGCCTGGGGCTCGCGGCCGAACCGGCCAAGGACCCTGCGGAGGATGACGACGACACCAACTCCGAGGGCGGCACCGGATTCGATGGACTCCCCGCGGAGGACGATGGGGGCGTAACTGAGTTAAAAGGCCTCGCCGAGGACGACGGCGACGACGACGACGACGACGACGAGGAGGAGGAGGAGCCCTTCCCCTACGACGAGGAGGCCTACACCGTGCACCGCGCGCGCGGCCGCAGGGCCCGGGAGCACACGGCGCGCGACGTGCGCCGCACGGCCACCCTCCACTGGGCGGGCGTGAGCAAGGCCAAGCGGCAGGAGCGCCTGGACGGCCTCGCGCGCGTGCACGCCATGGTGAGGTGGGCCGAGGCGAAGAACAAGGTGCCGCTGTCGCCGAGCAGCGTGCGCGCGGGGGCGGGCCTGGGCCGCGGGCTGCTGTTCGCGCCACTGGGGCCGCCCGCCGCGGACGTTCCCCCCGAGGAGGAGGAGGAGGAGCCCTCCCGGCCCGGCGGCGGGGTGAAGCGTGCTGCGCGCCGGCCTTCCTCCCGCCCCCGCCCCCGCATCCGCCGCCACCACCACCACTACCACCACCACGGCGCCGCGCCCGCGCCGCCGGGGAAGCGCCCCCACCACCCCGGGGCCGACCGCCGGGAGGCGTACGCCGAGTCGGCGCTTGAGTGGCTGGGGCTGCTCGAGCCGAGGCTGGAGCTGACGCTGGCGGCGTTCCTGTTCAACAAGGACGCGCTGAGGTTGGATGGGGGCCTGGTCGGGGAGCGGCCGCGGCCGAGCGACCTGGAGCGGATGGGCCGGCTGCTTCGCGAGCTTGTAAGTGAAATTTTTTTTTTAAAAAAAATATATCACAAAAACCCCTTCACGATCCCTTTTCTTGTTCCTTCCTACACCCAGCGCCGCTCATAACCAAACCCCCCACGGTAGCTGATCATAAACCCCCCGGGCGTCACAGGAGGTCTACACCGCAGTCTGCGCGCACCGCCAGCGCCTGGTCGTGAGCCACCTCAAGTCCCGGCGTGCCTTCCCCAACGCCCTGGGCGTGCAAGCCGGGGACCTGCGCGCGGCGCGGCTGGCCGCCGAGGACGACATGCGGGCCGCGACGCGGCGCTGCTTCGAGTACGTGGCCGGGCGGTCCCGGGGCGTCATGACGTACGGGGGGGGCAAGCGGCTCCGGCGCGAGTTCCGGGGCGCCTTCGGCGACCGCGACCGGCAGAGCCTGCGGGACATGGGCGAGGGCGGGGGCGAGGAGGCGGAGGGGGGAGCGGGGGCACCCGGGGGGCAGCAGGCCGCGGCGCTGCTGCTGCTGGGCGAGCTGGAGGAGGCCGAGGCGTGGCTCGGCTGGTGTGGCGGCGCGATCGCCCGGTGGACGGCCGGGTGGAGGCCCCACCTTGTGGAGAGGGATATGCTGTACGTGGACGAGGAGACGCACGTGGATCTGCGGCGGTACAGGAACGAGATTAACCAGAAGAGGGTGGGTACAGGCCTCGAGGCTATGGGCCGGGCAGGGGACGAGGCGCACAAGCGGCAGCGGGAGCACATTAGACTTCTTGATGAGCTTTGGAAGTTGACTACCTAAGTAGTTGGGCGCGGTTTAGTGAATACGCATCACTTTCTTGGCAGACGAGGAGACTGAAGCATGTTTCGCGTGTATGCCGGAGCACAAGGGTTTAATATTAGAAACTACTACCGCGCGGGTATTATAAACGCTTTTGCGACACCTCGGTCGACAGTGTACAGCCCCGTCGGCACTGGACGTCCTGGTAATGGCAGTATACGCCTTGACGCCCTGTCCGTACTCCATCCAGTGCCACAATATTCTGGATACCCAAAATCCCTGATAAATCCAAACGCCTCGCTGTGGTAAAACAAAACTCGCTGGTTGTGGACAATGCAAGAAACCGATGCTGTGGCATGCGATGCTGATAATGCATGCACAAGTGACGACACCCTGGCCCTAGGGCCCCAGTGTTGTGGGCGTCGGGCTGCCGGTAATAGGCCCCCCCGGTGGTGCCAAGGGCAGGACCCCCCACGCCTTGTGCTACTGTGGCGCGCCCAGTTCCACGGATCGCTCTTCTGGGGGCGTATCGAGTGGTGTGAGTTGGAAGCCCAGGCCGAAAATGGCATTGCCGCCTCCGGGGCCCACAGGCACGCTGACGGATCTCGAATGGCCGATATCCATCTTTACTCTCTGTCTGTTGATCTCCCTCTCCCTCAGGGCCATTTCTCCGGCCCTCCTCATGTCGTCAAGGGCGTCCTCGATGATTGATTTCTCGAACAGCGGCAGGATGCGATAGTTCAGGTGCTCCATGATGCTGCGCTCGGTGGCGTTGATCTGGTCGCATGTCCACTGGTCGTTGCCCCAGTCCGAAGCGTAGTACTGTGTCGGCTCCTGGCAGTCCTCGGTGAACTTGAAGGCGATGACAAGCGCCGTCAGGATGATGAGCTCGGGTTTGACCAGGTCGATGTGCGTAGCGAGGCTGGAGGCGGCCGAGATGGTGTGGCGCTTGCTGGAGGCCGCCCCCAAGGGCAGATTCATGCGCCATTTGCGGGAGAACTTGGAGTCGAGCGAGTCGAGGATACACACGGCCAGGGCGATCGTCTCGAGGGGGAGGTTGGCGCGGGTTAAGATGGCCTGGACGTGGGAGACGGACGGCGAGGCGATGGATGCTGATGGTGGGTGGAGGTTGACGAGATGTACTGCTGGTCCTGCAAGGCGGTCTTGATTAGTCATGCGCGAACACGATAGACGCAGAACACACACGCCCCACCAGTGACTGAACACGTACCTAGCAGGTTCGAGTCGGTAAACTCGTCGCTGTCCATACCGAGGACAGGACTTGGAGAAGCCGAATTCCTCGATGACGGAGGAGGGGTGGGAAGGTTTGACAACGGCTTATAAGTACGGGAGAAGTACTCGAAATCGAAATCATCGTCCTCGACATCACGAGGCGTGTCAACCTTGGCGCTGTACGGAGCCATTGCTGCTGCGTGTGTATGCATTCCCCCCTCGAGTAGAGTCTACCAAAGCTACGGAAACGAACGTGGTCGTGTGAGTTGATGTGTGTCTCTTTTTTTTTGTCTCGAGGAAAGGTATGCCAGAACCAGAGCCAGAGAACCAGAAGCCCGGCCTCCAGGACCTCGTCCCCTTTTTATTAAAGAGAGGCGAAGCTGAGGTAGGGATCAGGAATTCACCGCCAAGTTCGATTCTCAGGCAATATGTGGATACCTGCGGTGAGTGGGGAATCGCTGTCGGGTATCCACAATTGGAATACGATGTACCAGCTGCAGCCCTGGAACCAACCCTGGGAGGGGGATGATGCACAAGGACGGATCTACCGTCTTCTCAGCCCTGGGGGGGAGGACTCTTTGTGGCACCGTTCCTGCAGCTCTCCGACAAGCTGACGTCCTGACAGCTCGTGTCAAGCCACAAAGAAAAAGATGCCCGTGGAGGTTCGGTCGGGCGGCACGGCTGAGACGCGTGTACCGGCGCGGTCGTGGAAGAGATAAAGAAGCAGCCAGGTAAAAGGGGGCAGGGCCAGGCAAATGTCGACAAGCGAGTGAATCTCGGGTGTTTTGGTGCGTGGCCAGGTGGCTTTGGGGGGGGTTAAAAGGTCGAGATCGCGAGAGGGTCTCTCTGCAAACTGTACTCCACGGCTGTGCCTTGCCGAGGTGCAGGTTGCGATTCAAGAAAGGATTTGCACGGGGCCCCCTGCGAGTATCACGCGACAAAGAGCGCGAGTATGTACGGAGATGCAAGTGCAAGCCTGGGGGCGGGCGAGAGCTGCTCTTTTAAAAACGGTAAAGAACGATAGGGAGGATGGGCCATGAGAGGTGAGGAGATGGATGTGTCTGTATGGGAGGAGTCTACGGCAGTCGCGGCCGACCTTAATAAATAAATGAATCGATTCAATGATGGTGGTCCGAGTCTGCCTCTGTTCTACGTGGTATACGTCTTTCTGTCCGTCTGTCTGTGTTCCCCAGGTCTGCGGTAGTATGGCCCAGACGGGCCATGGCAACCACGGCCAGTCAGGGGGTTGGAAGGGGGGGGGGGCGTCTTCCAAGGTTGGCCAAAGGCAAAAAAGGGCAAAAGGGCACCGACTGGCACCATCTGTCGGGATCCCCAAGCTTGGCACGATGACGGAGGCTCCTGAAATCTGCAGGGCCTGGTGTGGTGTAGTGGCATTGATGGAGAAATAATCCGAGGTCCTCCCCCCCAACCATGACGGTGCCGCACCGCATAGCATGTCACATCAAGATGGCGATATCAGACGGAGCCAGGCCAGACATGGGATGGGCACCGGGGCTCCCCTGGCCACCGCCTGTGCCGCCCTGAGGCAACGCAGAGGAAAGTGGCCGGGCTCAAGGGTCCGGTTTCTGGGCCCTCCCCTTGTTGTTTTTCTTTGATGGTGTCTGGCGTGTGTGCTCTGTGTGTTTTTTTTACTTGTCGTTTTTTTTTTGTTGCAAGCAGGCCCCTAGCTCCAGGGGCTTGCGGCTGAAGATCGAAGGCAGCGCCGGTGCACTGCTCGGCTTCAACCATTGAGTTACTTGAGCTTCAGCCCAGACGGAAGGATGCTTAGGCTCAGCTGGAGCGGTGGTGGACAAAGGAGGACGCCAGGGGGTGCGTGCCACAGACCAGACTCAGTTCGTCCGCAACGCGTCGGCTAGCCGACGAGGCAACTGGATGGTGCCGGTTATCCTGGGGCTACTAGACTACATAGTAACATAGTACATAGTAGTGCACTATGTCGTAGGATTATTTCCCATAGTATGTGCTATTTGCCGGAACCCTTGGTTTCCTTTCCTTGAGGATAGATTGCACTAGACACCCGAGCCCATCGGGTCTGGATCTGATCTGATCTCGCCGGGTTGTGGCATCACGAGACCCGACTCTTTGAGGTAGCATACCTAGGTACAGAGGGGGAGAGAGAGCTGAACGTTGTGAGAGGCTCAAGCGTCCCTTTGGAAACCAAACCCAAGAAAGCAGTTTCAGGCCGGATTGAGGACCAGGCCGGGGAACCCATTGATCTGACCACCACCCAGCCTGCAGGTCGCACGCAACCTTGACCTGCAGCTGACGGGGTCTGGCAGTTGACCGAGCCTGGAGTCTAGAGTTCGTGGTGGTGGAATTCTGGGCTGGGGTAGCACCCTGCCAGCCTGCCTCAACTCTAACGGAGCTGCTCGCTCCAGTCCATACAGCAGCTCGCTCCATCGGTGCAGCGATTGCGTGTGCATACTATGTAACCAGAAGTCGGGGTGGGTGCACGCGCTTGTGGTTGGGGCTGCCATGTGGGTTGCAACGCTGGGATTGGCGATGCTCCCGAAGAATCATGCCATACCATACAATAATCAATATTATGGAGAGCCCATACAACCTCAATTTCGTGGCGAAGCTTGGAAGGGGCGCCCGGAACGAGACCGTGGGCAAAGGCAATGGCATGCCATGGCGATTCTTTGTCATCTTCGGGGCCGCTCTCGGAACCTTTGCGTGTGCCAGACTGCCAGTGTTCCTGGCGTCCGCCCAGCCGAGAGAACGAGACTTGAGCCGTCTCTCCTGCTCGTATTGCGATTCTCGCCCTGCCGCCGTCAACCCGGACGACTTAGAAGAACACTTGGCTGTGAGCCTGCTTGAAGGTCGCTGAAGATGGTCTTCTATTTTTCACCCGCCCCCTTCTTTCTCATTAGTAGTCCACGCGTCCGAGTTTAATTCGCGTCGGCCCCCTGTCGATCGCTGCTTTGCGTTGTTGTTCTTGTGAGAAAGCAAATTCAATTCTGGACGAGCAACACAAGCCAAACAGCATGGATGGCATTTCGGCGCCGTCCTCGGCAATCAGAATTTGCTCCGTCTCGTCTGCTCCAGTGCCCTGTTCCCCCGCCCCCCCTGCTATTGATTAACCCCCCTGCCAATGAGTGAGCCCTTTTTCGACGGCGCTACTGCACACACTACACTACCAGGACTACCAGGACTTCGAGACTCATGTCCGAGGTCTGTTCCCGAGCCACGACCAACCCAACACGCGTGAATCAATTCCCAGCAGAGCCACACCCGCCCATGTGGGGACTCGCTCATTCATCAACGGATCTCATCCAGGCCTCCCGGTCTTGACTACAATGCGCGCATGCACCGTCTTCGCCCTCTATTTTTGGTGGCAGACGTGGAGCCTCCCTGGGCCCGGGAGCATGCGATCATCACCACGATCTCCAGGGCTCCTGGGGCTCCTGGGGCACACCTGTGCCTTGCAGCACCTTGACGCGCTTGCTTGCATCTCAGGCAGCCCAGGGGACCCATCGATCCGGTCCATGATCTACACCACTACAGCAATGCCCGGACTCCTGGAGGCAACCCTGAAAGAAGACAACCCGCTCATGATCCCCCGGCCCAGTCCAGTCCAGTGCAGATCTGCATTTGCAGGTCCCCCCCCCCCAAGAAAAAGACCCTGGGATTACCTTTCGTCAGAGTCTGGCCGTTTGTGCTGACAGTCCTTGGCAAGCAAAGCAGCACGTCACCCAATGTCATGCTGATGGATTCCAGCACCGGTGCTTGCTTGTTCTGGCAGCGCAGCTCCAACCATCACGCCCGCTCCGACGCCTGATGGCATCACAGTTCACTGCTAGCTCAACGGTTTGCGTCAATGTTTCGTGCAGCTGTCCATCAGCAGTTGAGGCAAATGCATTCACTGCTAGCCTCCTTTTTCTTCCCCAGCCGCCTTCTCCGATCTTCATTTGGCAGCCTAGGTGGCAGCAAAGGGCCACAGACCCTCCTACTAGTTCGAAGGTTCAATTTCTTGGTAGAGGAAACGCCTCCCGGAGGACCCGCCGTGCATTGCGGCGTGTCGCATTGCAGCAGTGCGGCCCGCGCTGAACACCCGACGACACTGACTGGCCTGGGCAGCCTGGAAAAAAACACAGTTCAGACATACTCCTGGGATAGATAGCGCGTGGCCTACCATGTGCACCGGGCCGTGCAATGCGGCCGCCCGACCCCTCCTGCTCCCAAACCATCATCGAGCCTCAGTGCGCCAAGTCGATAGTCCGCCCCGAGTAGTTGGGTACGGTGTTTTCCGTTACCTAACGACATGCTCGGCTTGGTGAGGCGTGCTGATTGTGAGAATGAGGACATGCACACAAAACAACAACCCCCACTGCAGCGTTGTCCTTCCCCATGTATGCAGTCGCAGTGTTCGTTAGTCGGTCTGCCCCGACTCCGAACACAAACGTACGAACGTGGTCAGACTCGTGTGTTCTTGACAGCCAGCTCCGGATGCAAGCAATCTCGGGCTGCAGGAGCTGAAGAAGCCCGTCCAAACTCTGCATGCTTGGTCTGCTTACTACGGGTTTCACGATGGGTTCTGGATCTTTCCGTGCATCGCTCTATTGGTATTCTTCCTGCACCAACACCAGCACTACACCATCCACCCCCCACAACAATCCCGTCCTCGAGCAGCCCTCGCGCCCGTCGTGGTGGCCCCGTACTATGGCTGTGCGTCTGAGCGGGTTTCTATTCCGAGCTCAACTCACGAGTCAGCACGGACGAGCGGGCAGCCCTGCCTACCCAGCCAGTACTCTGCTCCGCGAGCCGTGAGATGCCGTTTCACTGCCTGACTAAACACCACTGCTGGGACAATTGTCGTTCTACACGTACGTGTACACGGGCTTGACTCTTCCGAAGCCAGCCTCTGATGAACCCAACCTTGGGCAGTATCTACAATGCTGTATTCCTTGGTCCTAAAAGGCTACCCACCAGCGTCGTCGCCCGGTGACACCGCAGCCCATCACAGCCTGGCGAGGGCCGGTGTCTGCGTCGATGTGATCGTGCACGCACACTACTACGGCTGGCTGCACTTCCCAGGCCTACGGGACACACGAGGGTCACAAGAGGGTCACGAAGATGAAGCAAAAGGAGAGCAAAATGAGAGTCCTCGGATACGGGGAATCGAACCCCGAGCTGGTGAGTGAGAGTCACCGATGTTAACCATTACACCATATCCGACTACGGTGTGAGGACCTGTTGATATTTTCGTGGGATTTCGTGGCCTACATGAATCAAGGGCAGGGCCGCTTGGCTGGGTGGGGCCGCCCCTCGGTAAGTATCGACAAGTCGGACTCACTACGGAGAGGACCCACAGACCAAAACCCGGGCCCAGCAAGGTCGCCCAAATTACCGCTCAGCTATCACTCTCTGCCTTGGCCTTGTCCGACTTTGAACGCCGGACCGACCACCTCGACATGGTAACAGCCTGCTTCCGCGCCATGTATGCTAGGTACGGCCAATGCTTGTCGTCTTCCTTCGGCGATGGCGACTGGGCGCAATGGCCGTTGCCCATCGGGGATATATCCAGCTCGTACACGGGTTGTACCGAGTACACGGGAGACGCGATCATGTTGTCAAGCTCGTGGATGACGGGCTGGATGGTCTTGCTCGGCAGTGTCTTCTGCTCGAACATTGTCGCAACTTGCTGGTTCAGTGGCGTGAACGGCGTGTCCGCGCTCGGCGACGCCTGGACCGGGCTCGGCAGGCTCACCTGGCTCGAGTGTCGGCTGAGGCCCGGCGGCGAGAGCAACGGCGAGGACGGCGAGAGCGGCGACACCGCGTGACCTGTATGGCCGGGGTCAAGTGTCGTCGACCGTGCCCGTTGCGATGTCTCTGGAATCAGGGCCTGGAGACCAACGAGTGGAGGCAGAGGGGTGGTGGTGATCCTTGGGCGCCGGGCGCTGCTGTTGAAGCGAGAGAGGGGGAGTTCGCGCATGGCCATGACGGGTCCCGTCGGGCTCCCAGTGTCTCGGACTTCCTGCTGGGATCCTATTGCACGCTCTGAAGCGGGAGGGCATATTGGCGCAGGGCATCGTTCTGTCTGCATCGATGCCCGTTGGTTCGACTGCGGGTAGGATGGCTGCTCAGCGCCCATGACGCGCAAATCCCAGGGCTTGTATGCCAAGTGTGGGTGACCGCGAAGGGACCCTTCGTTCCGTGCCCGTGGGCGAGCGGTGAGTCCTTCCATCATCTCGCCGGGCCATGATCCCACGGAATGCTCAGAGAAGGTAAGCGTCTCCGACTTGCCATCGTCATGCTCATTGATAAACGGCATCATCACAGCTGCAGCAGGTGATGATGACGAGACAGCAATACCGATTTGTGTGTCCTCTGCCGTGCCATCAGCCGTTGGATCCTCCAACGAGACTGGCCCCGCTCTGAAGTTCCTCCGCGGTCTCTGCAGCATTGACTGTATCAAGGTGACATTCTCGAATTCGCTGTGTCGCTGCTGCCACCACGACCCGGTTGCATCATGTCTCCTCCTATCCTCCTCGCTGATATCCGCCGAGCCGTGTACCAGGAACCTTTCAAGCCGGTCGAGGGCAGCTAGAATGGCGGTATGGTGTGCTGTCAAGGCCAGCGTCCACGAGAACAACTCGTCAGGAGACAGCCCCGAGCCGGCAGCTATGGTCGCCCCGGACACTGGCAAAGAGAGGCTCCTGCTCCTTTTCCTCAGGTTCTTCAGCCGGACTATCGATGTCCGTGGCGGCTCGTACGTCGGCCACCGGTGCCGCTCCAAGAACGGGCCGAGCTCGTAAATGCTGCGCGTGGCTGCCGTGATCGCGCCATTGATCTGGCTCAGAAGCGGGCGGGCGGTAGCCGTGTCCTCGAAGGCCTGGAGGTTATCGTTTCGTAGTGAAATGAGGTATTGAGTGTCATTCCGCAGGATCAACAAGAGGTTGAAGCAGGCCTGTGCCTCGTCGGAAGTCGAAGTCCGAGGTTCGGATCTGGCCTCATGCTCGTAGGAGGCGCGGGGGCTCTGCGGCTGATGGTCGCTCGAGGGCGGGAATGTGCTGGCCCTCCCCAGAAGCATCTTCGGGTGAACTCGAACAAGCGTGCCCTTTACGATGGAATCCCAACAATCTCCTTCGCCCATCCTTTGAGGTGCAACAAGAATTCCCAAACTTTTCAGCTCCCTCTCTCTCTCTCTTTCTCTCTCTCTCTCTTGCCGCAGCCGACGCGTGACAAGGAGGGAAACAGTCAGCACGGAGCGGGGGACCGCTTATTGATACGAAACCCCCGGTGCTAAGACCTCAAGACCCGGGATGCCAACTTTTTTTTTTCCTGTGTTTTTGTTCTGTCGTCTGTCTTTCGATGCCCGTTAGGCTTGGTCGGGCCCGACGAAAGCCACGCCTGCCTGCCTCTCACGGGGCCGGCCTTTTTGATCCCAAGGAGAGAGCAAGGGCAAATCATTTCTGCATTGGTGTGTGGGCTTGCATATGGAGAGGGCCCTTCGGCCGCAGGAGGCAGGCAGGCCAAATATTGCGGCCATGCATGCACGCGGGCGCCGCTCGCGAATCATTGGCCGCTTGGCATGCAAAGCAAGCACCCCATTACGGGATCGAGAAAGTCAGCGCCCACCACAGCAAGCAAGCCGTGGACGTGGTGGAACTGCAGGTAAGCCCCAGCGCACCCCCCGGAAAGGCAAGGGAGGGCGGAAACGCGCGCAAATGGGCGAAACTTGCTGCGTCTGCGCTTGTTTTGCCAGCACGCGGCCCACTCAGATGACAGATCCTCCTGCACGTTTAAACGAAAGGCTGGCGGCGCAGTGCCAGAGTGCTTGGTTCCCCAACGCAACGCGGGACTAACGATGGCCTGGGCCGACTCACTCACATGCGACACTGGTGGCTCGGCTGCCTGCTTTCTCGCTGTTTCTTGTTGCAGCCAGCCTGCCAGCCAGCCAGCCACGCCTGTGACCTGCCTGGGTTTTACAATCTTGCCAGCGCAACCTGGCGCTCGTGGAATCGGGCACCCAAGTTTCCTTGGTTTTCCAGACCGTCCCGTGGGCCCGGTTCTTGCGGGTCCTCTTTTTTTTTCATGGGATTTTCGTTCCTTCGAAGGATGCTCGAGAACAAGTGGATATCACGGCAGGCTTCAGTCAAAACACCCGGACCCGAGGCGGCGGTCTACAACAGACGAGGATCCGAATTTTGTGGATCCCCGATCCTTATGCTCGTGGCTTCTCTTTTTTCAAATTTGTCCCTCTTCTTCCGTCTCCCCGTTTACCTACCTCATAGCTGTGTGTTGCGTTGGGTATTCCCCGCCTCCCGACCCCCTCCCCCCCAAGCCACACCGGTCCCCCATCAACGGGTTACACACGGCACACCTCGGGAGGGGATCGTCATTTCCGGCTGACACATTGTCGCCCTGGCTGTCGCTTACTTTCACCAATCCCGGCCGACACACACTGCGAGGCCCCTGAACCCGAACTTCCCATACAAAAATCTGCCGGCTGGGGAGAAAGATGGGCATAGCCGAGCTTCTGGCGCGCTCTCCGAGTACCGCGTTCGTGCAGATGGCCTAGCCGGTGCTGGCTGATATCGTAGCCGATGGAGACCTCATACAAGTGCGCAGATTCACCTCTGCGACGAGCTAATTGTCTTTCCCGCTGCTCTAGTGGTGTTTTCCTCCCGTGAGGGGGGGGGTCCGCAACGAGGCTCCGCCCGCTGCGGCTTGTGTTGGGCAGAAAGGCAGTGTGTCCTGACGCCAGCGCGTGAGGGCAACGGAGATTGATGGCTGTTGGGCTTTCTCAGTGGACCTGTGCCTGCATCTCGGAAAGGGAAGTGTCCCAGACAACACCTCCGAGGTTTTCCAATGTGCTTCTTGCATGAGGGCATCATCCTGCGCACCATGCCCGACACCTGAATGTGGTAGCAATGGTGCTTTGCCCACCGACCCCTTCGACCGTCAGGCTCCCGAATACAACCCTCGCAATGACATACCGTAAAGCCGCGACTCTCGTGGTGTTTGTGGACCCATGCCCATGAGCCGTCGTCCCCTTCGCCGAGCCCTCGGGTGCCACAGGCACCTGGCGTGGTGACTCCGTGGTCTGGCTCAAGGACATGAGGGGATAGGTATCACAACGCATTGTCACCCTCCAGCTCCTTGTCCCACTGTGGGCACCGGATGGAGCCCGGCCGGTCTAATTTCTGGTTAGCCGTAGTCGAGCGACTGGGCCAACCTGCTGTGCCCTGGTCGGCTTGACGCGCCTGCGGAGCGGGGGGCGAGCATGATGCCCAAAGTCCCGGTGGTCAGCGCTGCTATGGCACTTCCAACCGCCGTCCTGACCGCAGCGCCTGTACTGGGCTCACTGCCTGAAGGCCAGGAGGCATTCAACGACTTCAGGAAGTTGGACATGGGAATTTCCCGGAACCTTCCAGAGTGATTTCGATTTGCCAAATTGGGATGACCAAGAGCGTTCTGGACTATTGTACCCGCTCCAGCGGGAAGACAGATAAATACTACCAGGCTATTTCTCTTCATCCTATTTACAATATGGGAGGTTTGATGCTGCCAGTCTTCCTTGGTCGGAAATCTGCTGCAGTCTTCGAGTGATTTTCGTACAGAGGGCGCTCAAATACCGCCATAATCACTCCCGCGACGTCTCTCGGCTCAGATTATCTCCACGATGTGACTACGGTGGCTCCAATCACTGATTATCATTGATGTCTTGGTGTCATCTGGTGCAAAAGAACTGTGCAATCTCACTACATACTGGCCACCATGTCTACTTGATCGATGACCATTCCGAACTGGACAATGATTGACAGGGATCGGTTCTCGGTCCAAGCAGTTGAGAAATACAACAAATTTGTTGAGGAGGCTGAACTGCTGCAAGGCTTCCAATTCAGAGCGGTTCTAAGCTATCCAGACTCTGCTGCTACACGTGGAAGAGATGCTACACAGTGGAGAAGCTCTGGTATCTTATCAGGGTGTGATGATCCTGTCAGTAACGACACCTGGCATTTTCAAGGCTTTGAGCTACCTTGTGCATCTTGGAGCCCTGAATACAGACCTATTCATGTTCCACTGAGGCGGGGCGGAGCAAGGAAACTATGGTGGAGGCTTCTAATTTGGACCAGGGGCTGGGCTTCGCTTCGGCAGGCCATCAGCCGATTTTGGAGGCTGTAATGTCTACCAGAAGACGGTGTTTGGTCTGTTAAGTCTTTGAGTGTATTACGGGTGCCGACCGCGAGAACCTCATTGAAAACGGACAGGACGTCGACGCCGTGGGCTGCTGGTTTCCAAAGTTTCATACAACGCCAGCTTCTATCATTACAGCAACCCTGACAACACCTCACAGTATCCCGCTTCCCTACTGGCCCACAATTGTCTACACATCACCGAGCAACCCTTCATCGGGGACTCTTGGTCGGATCTCCTCAGGCCCCTCCCTCATCAACGGCTCCGGTAATTCGGAAAAAAAAAAAAGTAAAGAAACTGTACCGAAACAACCTCTTCAACGGCACGGAACCGCTCATGGACATCTACGGTTCCTGCAACGCCTCGATGGAGAGGATTGACAAATAGTTCGTAAGTATTGCGCAGGCCCTCACGCTACGGGTGCGCACCAAGGATCACTTGCACGAAAAGTACATTTGGCGGGCAGAGGGCGACGTACCACATTGGCGAGGCACTTGCGGGAGGCTCGCGGTAGGATGAGTCAATAAATAACATATCGAAACTTGCGAGTAGAATTTTCGTGCAGCTCCGAGAGGACCATGGAATATTCGGTTGCGTCACGAGCAAGCTGGTGGACTACAAGTTCAGAAAGACCTGGATTGAGACGGTCCTCACAATTTATATCCCGACTTTTGTGACAGGGGCCGGTCATATCAAATATCGTGTATGATCTGATGAGACTCTTTTACGTTTGACGTAACTCGTCGTCTCGGTCACTAAGAGGAGTCGAATAGCTTTTCCATCATCAAGATCACAAGGCCAAACGTCGCAGTACTACTGAGAACGATTCACATCTCTTTCTGATGAACTTATCGGTCCCTGTTTTGAGGTAAATTAAAAATTCACGGGAAATAACTAATATATCTACCATGCACACTCATTATGTGCCCAAGTGTCCACCGGCAGGAAGCCATTGGGCACTTCCACATTTTTAAAACTGGGTAGAATCTCGCGGATATTTAAGTGTTGTTGGGATATGCTTCAACTATAAGAGCGTAAACACAACAATTTGAAACCACAAATTGTGGTCCCAGAGGCATAATCCTTCTTCGCAGAACAAACCAGTCATACCAACTGATAGGGCAGTTTGATTGGATGCATAGTCAGAAAAATAAACATTCATGCTGGGATCCGTGGAGTGATACGGCATCTCATTTTGGTATAAGAGGTTGAGAGGCCTCGGTAGGCATCCGGGGCCCCAGCGCCGCCGCGAGCCACAGAGTGCTCAAGTGGAAGCGATGTCTGATTCTGAGGCGTTTCCACTAAATTCAGACCAAGAACGTATCCTTGGCCGTCACCAACAAACACTGCCAAGGGATTTTCGCGCTTGAAAAACGACCCCCGGAAGAAATATTTTTTCTTCATGATAACATGCATGTGTTGGCGCTAAGGTGAGTTGCGGTCTTGAAAGTCGCGATGCTTGCCCACCTATCCACTTGGGCTGGCCCCTGGAGTGTTGGTGCAAGGTTACATTGGACGACACCCCTGTGTTACCCCTCGGTGGGCCCAGTCCAGTCCAGTACCTACTATACTGACTATATGTATCCCAAGTGTTGGCGCTTCCTGTAATTGCAACCAAGTCTGTACACGTCCAGTGTCTTCTGCAATCTTTCCATACGTCCTTACAGCCCTTTCACACTCCGTATTATAACCCTCTTTCTGGTCTCAAATTATAACACCTGTTCCCCTATCTAGGTATGCACATGCATATATTTTGTTTTCTCTTAAGGATATAGGGGACTACCTTGAGTACAACACAATGTCGTGGCTGCTGGTGCTGGGAGTACCCCCTCTGCTTTTGGCGGCAGTGAGCTTCCTCGGCTGGGCTCGGTCATTGCTCAAAAACTACGCCGCAGCGCGCACCATCGGCGTTCCAATACGTGTCATCCCCTTCAGTCCTTTCAGCCCAACCTGGTCTCTCGTTGACCGGAAAATTGTACCGCTGCTCCGGCGTTTACCCTTCATCGGAGAGAATAACGTCACGCGCTACAATTGACGTGGGTGGGATCTACAGGACCGATGGAAATGCCACTACGACATGGGAGATGCCTTCGTATTTGTTACACCGCAGTACAACATGCTCCAACTCAATGATCCCGACGCTACTACCAGCGTCTTCAAGAGGGCGAATGACTTCCCTCGGCCAGTCTGGGTCAACGATGTCCTAGCTGTTTTCGGTCCTAACATATCCACCGCTGAGGGTCAATCATGGAAGACACAACGGAGAGTTGCAACTCGCTGTTTCAATGAGGCAAACAATGAGATCGTCTGGTCTGAGACTCTTGACTTGGCCCAGGACATGGTCGACTACTGGGTTGGGAAGACTGCAGTTGCCTCTGGCGCCGAGGATGTTCGCACCTTGACTCTCAATATCCTTGCTCGTGCAGGGTTCGGCAAGTCGTTCAAATTCCGGGGCCATGACGAGCAGAGACCAGCAGAAGAGGCCCATTCAATGAGCTACAGGGAGTCTCTGGGTATCATTCTGGAGAACTGTATCATTATTCTGGCCCTCGGACCCAAGACATTGGCAGCCATGGCCCGGTACTGGCTGCCTTCCAAATTGAAGACCGTGAATCGGGCAGTCGTCTCATTTCAACGCCACATGACGACAATGTATGAGGAACAGAAGCGTGCTTTCGCCGCTGGGGAAGAGAACTCGGACAACAACCTCATGACACTACTTGTCCGCGCATCGCAAGAAGCCGCCAGCGAGCGATCCGAAGGCCTGACAGAGAGCGAGATCTACGGAAACATGTTCACCTTCAACTTCGCCGGCCATGACACCACAGCCCACAGCACTACCTTCGCTTTGTACTTCCTGGCGGCGAATCCCGATGTGCAGGATTGGATCTCAGAGGAGATAAAGGTTGTTCTTGGGAACCGACAGCCCCACGAACTGGACTATCGTGCCGACTTTCCGCGTTTTAAACGCTGCCTGTCTGTGTTATACGAGACCCTGCGGCTCTACACCATCGTTCCTGCGATCAAGTGGACCGGAGACCGCACGACGACACTCCAGGTAGGCAGGGAGATTTTGAACCTGCCCCCAAAGACAATAATACTGCCCAGCTACTGCTCTATGCACACTGACCCAGGGTACTGGGGCTCCGACTCACTCGAATGGCGGCCCTCTCGCTGGATCCGGCCTGGTAACGGTACCAGCACGCCAGGAAATGAGGAGATCGACATGAACCAGCGTGGCACGTTCCTCGGATGGTCCGAGGGTATACGTGACTGCCCCGGCAAGAAGTTCTCCCAGGTCGAGTTTGTGGCCCTCATGGTAGGGCTGTTCCGGCAGTGGCGCGTTGAACCTGCCACGCAAAACCCGGGAGAGAGCAAGGATAGCGGGCGTCGGCGGGTGCTGGAACTCATCGAACAGGACTCGGGATGGGTTCTGCTTCTGCAGATGCTGCATCCGGAGACGGCGCCGTTGGTGTGGAAGAAGGTCCCTTCTGCATGAGTGGCGACCGCTGCCGCTTCTCGGGCTCATCGAAACACGCATTTATCCATGTTTACATAGAGCAGCCTTGATGAAAACCGGTCAGATTGCCCCTTGTACATATAGAAATTGGCAGGCTGCTACATGCATTCGCATGTTGTCCGTTCTGCCAGTACTTGAACGAATAACTTAGTGGCATCTTGATTATAGAAAATACAACTTCTGGCCTAGCCAAGACCTCTTTGCTCAAGTTTCCTTCCCAAACCCACGCCCTTCACAAGCCCCCAAACTCTCCAAAGAGACCACGAGGAAGCTTCCAGAAGCAAGCCCTCGTAACAATAAGCATCCATTGCAGAGAAGGCGAATGCACAGCCGCTATCGAAATCAGCGTCCTGGTGTGGAACAGAATGACGTTTATGCCTCGAGATGCTGGGTGATGGGGACGGGAAGAAATAAAAAACAAAGTCATTCATAAAGGCTTGGAAGGCTTGTGGGATGGTATTGGTTACTTGAGGAATTTGGAGTGTTGCTTGTCAAGAGTTCTTCCAGAGATGTATCCGAAGCGACTATGTCCCCGAGCTTCCTTCCGATCATACCTCGAGAAATATTGTTGGTGATTCAGGGCAGAACGATTGTAGGCAGGCCATGGGACAGGACCCTGTAGCGACAGCATGGGAAGGTCCAACGATATATCACGACCTCAAACAGATATACATTGTGGTTGACATTGATTGCTGCCTTTGAAACTGAAAGTGAGAGGACGAAACCACAGTTAGAGGTCAATCCATATTAGGATTATCGATTTTGCTACACATTGTAAAATCCAACTCTTAGCTTGTATGAAGTTGCAACAAAATGTCTATGTACACCCCGAACATTCACAAAACATTGAGAAATAAATACAAACGCCTGTGATGATCATCATTTACACAACATCTGACACTTATACGTGCCATCACCTCTCGCCAATTCAACAACACCAATTCTAGCATTGCCAAGTAGAGTATTCGGCAGGTATCGGAGGGAGCGAATCAATACCGTCCTGGATGATCATAGACTGGCCGCCCTGGATGTGGCTCTGGGTGTGACAGTGCATCAGCCACACGCCCGGGTTGTCACTCCGGCGCCGGAGGACGAGCCACGAGCCCGTCGGCCCCGCGCCGGGGGTCGGGAAGCTGTCTCGCAGCGGCGGGTTGACGAGGTTCAACATGCTGGCGTTGGCCGCCTGTGCCTCGGCGACGCTGGCCCAGGGGAAGGCACCCATGCCCCGGCCGAGAACGTAGAAGTGGCGTCCGTGGATGTGCATTGGGTGAGGGGGCTGCAGAGGTGCGACTTCAAAGACGTAGTCCACCCACAGGCCGCCCGAGGGATTTGTTATAGTGTGCTCGTCCTGGCGGCCGGGCTTGGGGCTGAACAGGAGAGGGCTGAAGTCCTCCATCTCCAGAGGCATGATGGTCTGGTTGAGCGCCCAGTAGATCACCTGGCCGCTGACGTGCGTGTTCAACTTATAAGTCACGTCTGCAGCGCTTGGAATTGTCTCGGGAAGGTATGGTCTGATGGTGTCGGAATCGAGAACCTTGACGCCTGGCATGGTGCTCTGACCAGCCTCGTTAATGTACGGTACTGTGGGTTGCGTGGACTGCGGTACCCCGAGGATGTTGAAATCGAGAAATGCGTTCACATAGATCATTTGGGTGTCAGTGACACCCGAGATGCGCATCGTGTACATTTTAGGCTGTGTGAGCTTGGCGAGAAGAGTGTATCGTTGCCCGTTGAAAATTTCAACTGACTGTACGGCCTCTGGCTCGATGTAGTTGCCGTCGGCCGCAATCACGTACATGGTAAGTTCGTCAACAGAGAACTGGACCTGGTGAAGGGATAAAGAGCTGATCAAGTCAAACATGACCCAAGTCTCAGCCCCCGCTGACTTCTGGGTGACTGGGATGACTTCGGTGGAGCCTGCTGTCGCCCTGCAACCGTTAAAGAAGTCGGGAGGTATAGCATCGTAGTTTGGCGGTGGTGCACCCGGAGATGCAAGCAGCGCAACTATTGGAGGGGGTGCACAAGACTTGTCTGTCAACTCTGTTCCCGGGATATAGCTCAGGAGCATCTGCCGATCGGGGGTTATCAGGGCTGCCTGCTGCTCCTTGGAAAAGCAATTGACCTTCCCCTTGCCGTTCAACAAGAGGGAATCAAAGCAGGGCGTGTCAACACCAGAAGCTCTCGATGACTCCCATTCGAACTGGGCCTCAGCATGGCGCCAGTCTGAAATTATGAGTGGCACGCGCGTCTTCTCCGCGGCCCGGATCGCTGAGATGGAGACGGGATCCCTGGTTATTATTTCATACGGTGCTGGAGTGCTAGGTGCTGGGTGAATGATGATCGGCCCGTAGAGACCATCTGTGATCTGGCTGGCGGAGTGAGCATGGTAAAAGTAGGCACCATGCTGGGTTGCCTTCCAGGTGTATGTGAAGCTACAACCAGGGCCGATCTGGCCTTGAGTTATGCCAGGTGTGCCGTCAGACCAGGGGGTCTGGAGCATCTCTATACCTGTTCCTCGTCAGTCAGGAAAGCCCTCTCCCACTATCAATGATGGGACTCGGGAATGTACCGTGGTAGTGAAGGGTGGTACTGAATGGCGAGGAGTTCCTCAGCCTGACGACCACGCTGTCTCCTTGCGTGAGTTCTAATGTGGGGCCGGGAAACTGTCCGTTAACCAAGAACATGTTGCGCTGGACGCCATCTGGTGCATTTTGGTCCCAAGTCACCGTGAGATCGAAGTGACGAGTTGGGGCCTGCTCGCACAGATTGGAAACATGGTCTTCAGTCTCAGTCTCATGTCTTACACAAGGGTGCCCAAAGACAACGGAGGATGACAGAAAATTAGCGGCTAAGAAAAGACTCCTGCACCATGTGAGATACATATTTCAATAGCCCAAAAGAATAACTGTGCCTAACCCAACGACTTCGATGTTCAATAGAGGACGAACAAGGAACTCAAGGAGGCTGCATCATGAAGTACTGACAGGCGCCGACCAACCCATGACGAATGAGGACGATGTAATAACGGCAGACTCTGACGTTGACGCTGGAATAAATTTTCGGGATCAATACAAGCTTATTACTCTCGCAACCATAGTCACGAATATTGCTATACGTCGGCATTCTTGTACAATGCAGCTTTCAGCGCCTGAGTGCTCAGAGCCCATAACATGTCCCTCCACCTCGGGTATTCAATAAGTCCTGAGGATCCCGAAGAAATCAAAAAGGGAAAAAAACGGACTTAGTCAATGTTAAGATGACAAGGTATACAGCGACTTAGGCTTTACAGGCCAGAATGTCCTGAGTAGGCGATTGGACCAGGGATTTAAGTCCCGACGCACGGCCTTCGGGGTCCCAGACCACACACTTTGCTTCCGGGTCATTACACGGATATTTGTCGTGTTGTCCGAATGGTGGCCAAGAAGAGTTCCAAGGTTACCAGCACCGGGCTTTTTACTCGCAAGACTGGCAGCGGGGTTCGTCTTTACTCCCTCGCACACAAACGCGGTCCTATTCGCAGCCGAGAGCGAGAGGGGCGGCTCCGCAAAGTTGCAAAGTTGTCGTTTGGGCTACCCAAGATGCCGCGCCCACAGACCCTTTCACCTTAGACGCAGGGAAAACAGCAGCCGAGGCTCAAGTATACCTACCTAGGTACCTAGGCACTTTGATGGCCTGCCATTCTTACAGAGTTGTACTCGACGCTTCGCTTTGACCACGTTCCTTGAGTTCCGTTCTAATTCCATCATGTGCGGATTCCATTTTGCCTCCGTATCCAAGATCTGTTCTCCCATGCTGTTCCAGAAAACCGCCGGCACGGGCATCATCGCAAGCTTCTAAGCTCTGTTTAAGCCAGAAATGACCGCATCAACACTATACCAGCCGGCTCGCCATTCTTTCCTCCACAGCAAGCCGACAAGTCTTTATTGCCAACATCAATGCATAATACTCAACCAACTTCGAGGGTTGGTCAGTAACAGTCATTAGAGCAATGCTGAGAACTTCGTTAGCATTCTCCCAACTTTTTTCTAATGCCGACACGGGAATTTATAGCGTAGCAGGGAAAGGTCGATGTGCTGCTATTGAAGCGCAAGATCAGGATCATCGTTTGACGAAGTCGATCTGCCTAAAGCGAGATAGTCTATCGGTGGCGACAACGTCAACTTCTCGCTACGCGAAGTCACTGGGGCGACTGGGTGGCCACGCTGAACTTCGTCTGTGACCACGCCCATAAATAGTTACTCCACTAGCAGGGACCCTAGGCCTCAAGTACCAACCTAGCTAGCTGTACCTACCCTCACAGCTTGATTGACTTGAACTTCTCGGTAGCATCCACCAGCGCTGACTCGATCGCTGCTTCATGAGCACTGTGGCCAGCATCGCCGATGATCTTGTATTCGACGTTCTTGTTATCCTTCCCGCCGAGAGCCTTATATAGCTCCCAGCTCGTCTTTGCAGGGCACACAACATCGTACCGTCCCTGGATGATGACGATCGGTAGGTGCTTGATCTTGTGTGCATCCTCGATCAACTGGCCATCCTTCATGAATCCGCCGTTGACAAAGTAGTGAGACTCGATCCTCGCGAAAGCGAGAGCCCTAGGCCAGTCAGAGACGAAACGGCCGGTTGATGTAGAGGGATACTGACCACTTCGGGTCGTCCGACCTGGCGATATAGGCCGGGTCCACCATCAACTTGCTTGTGGAATTTTCCCAGCGACTCCAGGCGTCGGCACTGTGTGCGTTGTCAACTACGTGGTCGGAGATGTCTCAGAGTCCTGGTGTCCATGTACATACCATCTGAGCCTCTCCTCCTCGTTGTCTCCGGTCAGCCGCTTGTAGTATGCCTGCATCATATCGCCTCTCTCATCTGCGGGAATGACAGCCTGGTAGTCATCAAAGAAGTCGGCGAACAGGAAGTCCGCGCCCTTCTGGTAGAACCACAGCAGCTCCTCCCTCCGCAGCGTGAAGATGCCTCTGAGGATCAGCCCGAGGCAGCGGTCGGGGTGCGTCTCCGAGTAGGCGAGCGACAGCGTCGAGCCCCACGATCCTCCAAAGAGGATCCACTTGTCGATGCCGAGGTGCTCCCGCAGCTTCTCCATGTCCTCTACGAGATGCCAGGTCGTATTGTCCTCGAGCGAGGCGTGCGGGGTGGACTTTCCCGAGCCCCGCTGGTCGAACAGGACGCTGCGATAGTGGGAGGGATCAAAGTACTGTCTGTGGTCGCTTTCAGCTGTGATGGTCTTCGGCACCAGAGCTCGGGTACTCACCTATCTGATTCATCGAACCCTCCCCCGGGGCCGCCGTGGAGATAGACCACAGGTATGCCAGTCGGTGAGCCACATTCTTCCCAGTAGATGGAATGGACAGAGGAGACTTGAAGGTGACCAGAGCGAATCGGATCCGTCTTGGGGTAGATTGGGGCCATATTGCTGTGATGGCAACGCTGAGGTGGCTCGGTTAGGACGCGGCGTTATCAAATGGGGGGACACAGCAGCGAGAGAGGGGAGGTTTAAGTGCAGAAATCGGAGGCTGCAGGGCAGCCCGCTGCGCCTAGTCAGCAGCCCCCAGCCAATCAGACCAGTGCATTTCACACCTACAGTAGGAGGCCCTTGTTTGGTATTTAAATTAATAAATTATTAATAAAGAATGTTACTTTAAATTTAAATTGTTGAATCTTTAACATTATTATATTGTTAATCTAATAGTTTAATATAACAAAGGTATAATAAAAGCGTTAATGAGACACCTTTCCCCTCTAAAGCGCCTTTCTCCTTGCGGTTCCCTTCCCTCCACCACCTTCGTCTGTCCCTGGTATGTTTCTTCGATGCCGCCATTTTTCCAGCAAAGCCAGGAAACCCTCTTCCTCCTCTATGAGTTTACGAGCAGGCTCAGCGTTGAATAACTATACCCTCAAAGTTCGTCGAAGGGTAGATATTTCTTCAAGTCTCAATCCCAGATTACATGGCTAGCTCCCAGGGTGGTCAGCTTACGGGGGCGGTGCCCGCTTTCAGGAAGGACGATGAGCTGCGCCGGTGGCGCTGACATACCTAGATATAATAACAGCGGTTGGCGCCACTCGACATGATTAAATGTTTATTTTGCTCTTTTCCCAGCAGAAATATTCGTGCTTACCGCCGAGTACCTTCATTTTTGGGCTTCTAATTTTTGTGTGACGACATATCTGGTCGACGCAAAGACCTCCAAGCCAGGAATGGCCAGCCGCGGTCAAAACATTCGACCACTACCTCTCAGACAAGTACTTCAGCCGAAGCCCAAGGTTGATTTCGGCCTCCAGATCAATTGCGATGATTTTAACCAAGCCGTGCAGGCCTCACGTAGCGGTGCTGCACCCGCAGGTGACGACCCTGGACGCGGCCTGGGGGCCTCTCCAGAGGATCGAGGTAGCACCACTCCAACCCCATTTCCACCGGCCCCTGTTACGGTCCGTATATATAGTTCCTACTCTGCTCTCACACCGAAGACACTTGAAGTGTTTTGTTGCCGAAAGTCTGGCACGCATGGCGCCAGCTTCAGATCGATAATGTCTCAATGCTCTCCAGAGCCGCTACATCAGCATGATTGGTATCAGTCAGACTCGGTGGCTCATATTTCCCACCGGTACCACTGGCTGATACCCAGCGGGGAAAAGGGTCCGGAGAAGAGCAGACTCGATCAGGCTAAAGACGCTATTAGCCAAAAGATGGAAAGTTATGCCCATACTATTCTCTATGATGATTCTGGCGAGCGGCTCAAAGGCGCCACGACAGCAATACATATCTGCACAAACACCGAGGGAGGAACAATAGGTAAGCTGAACATCTGGAAGCTTCTGCGCGTATCGGAATTTCCCGGGTGGCTGCTAATGGACTCTTTAGTGAACATTGTTTGCCATGGCCCAGCCCTGTCGCCAAAAGTGGTCGAGGACATGGAGACAGTACTTCGAAGCCTCGATTCGTCGTACTTGTCCTTACGGACGGAGAGATCTTGGCGGTACATCTTTCTTCTGCAGTTCCTTCATGCGCGCTTGATGAGTTTAACGACCGTTTCCGAGGCCTTCAAGGAGTACTATGAAAGGCGTTATGCCGTGGACTATCACCCGCTGCGGTCTACCATGAGTCGCTGGGTGCTGAAGGATTGGGCCCGGGATTCGAATGACCTGCGAGAGTTCATCAGAGCCGCAAAACAACTTACTGGTCACGTACAATCTCTATTGGAAGTCGCCAAGGCGTTACAGCAACAGGACGCCAAAATGTCCGCCTTTTCCACCAAGCTCTTGGCTCTCGAGGCAGAGCTGCAGGGTTGTTGCAAATGCGTGCTGGAAACCCTTCTAGGAGTATCTGAGGACATGGATAACAGTCTGAAGTTCCTCGAAACACGTTGGAATCTGGAGCAGTCAGGACAGCTCAAATATCTCACGATACTAACCACGGGGTTTATGCCGCTGTCTCTTGCGGCAAGCGTGTTGAGCATGTCGAGTCGTTTCAAGGACCTCGGTACCGTGTTGTACGACTTCGTTGGTGTTTTCCTTCTATTCGGGGTCATGGCGTGTCTTACCCTGCTTAGCTTGGCTTTTAAGGACCTGTTGAAAGAATCCGCCGCACAACGCTGGAAGGGGAGTCAACTCAAGCTGGTGGGCAGTGTCGCCGCCCTTCTGACTGGTTGCAGTGTGGTGACATGGGGCGCTGTGCTCCTCGCATCGTTCCTCGTGGGTATGTTCAAGGACGTCCATCTAGCGGGGCTGATGCTCGGGTACGCAGTTGCCGCTACTGCTGGACTTGTCCTGTTCGCTTTCGTGTTGTGGTCTATCTATCGTGCGTATACTTGGATACGCTATGGCCGGTATATGAGCCGAAAAACAGCAGCAACCGTCGCCTAGAGTGTGCGAGGTGGAGTTTCAGTATTTGGTAGGCCGTCGTGCACCCTTTAGCCATCACCTTTCTTCAAGCCAGGAGTCAATGACAAAAAGGGGGTCGCTATATAATCTACTAAATCAGTTGCTCGCCAATTCTATAGGCAGGCCCGTGACCGTTAACGGGCCAACTAATCAACTACTCCAGCTAACGCATACCTGATTCTTTAATTTAGTGTGTCATTCCTTTCAATGTACTCTCCCATTTTGTAATTGTCATGTGCAAATAACACTAAACTAAACAAGGCCTGGTTGTAGTTGTATATCCGGGTATATACTTATACAGTGGCGCTCAATCGAGGTTGCCATTTTAATTCCCAGAATAGCAACGAGTGGGCCAGCCTCGAAGCAGGCAGAAGAATTACTGTGGTGTATAGCGACATGGTCTAGAATGTGGCTGGTGGAGCCGAGATTGTGAGGCTCTCTCCCCTCAAGGTTCAAGGGTCCTGGTGTTGTTGGGAGAGACAAGAGACCCCCTTTCGTCCTTCCCCGGCCAATCCACTGCACATGTGGTGTGGCTCTCTGCTCCAGGCGGAGGAGGGTGGGATTGCTTGCCGTGGCCCGCTGTCTTCCCGCCCCACAGCCCAATCACATACCGCCAATCCTTCGACCGTCACCAACTTCTCTCGGTAGCCAACAGCAGCCATGTCTGGGTTGGGAGGGGAGGCACCACCTGCTGACATGTCATGCTACCCGGGCATCGTGTCCAGCTCTGACGAGCCTGGGTTACTTATCCTCGACGAAAGTCCCGGCTGATCAGCATGCACGTCTTTTCAGCTGCATGGGGTCCGCCCTCCCACCATCACTGCTCCATCGGCTGTCAGCCCGGCTGTGCCACAAACGTGGAAACGGTAGGATTTGACGTCTTACCTCGACTGGGTCTCACCTCAAACCCGCCCCTCATCAGCTCCGACACACACACCCACACACGCACACGCACACGCACATACACATAGTCTACCCGTGGGCTGCTTGCAGTTGGCAGACACGTCACTCCAGGGCTTGCCCGCGCCATTGACTTTGACTCTTTCCGTCCACCCAAAGCCAGGCCGGCCGTCCCTTTGTCGCTCGGGGGTCGAGACAGGCGCAGATCCCCACCGGGCTGGGAGGGGACCGGGAATCACCTCCTTCGCGGCTGTCTTAATATTAGAGTTCTCACCCCTGGCCCTCCCTCTGCCACCTGTCGCAAGAACCGCCATGCCTGCAGCTGAGCTGGCCCTGCTCCAACGTCTCCATATCCCGGCCGACTCATCTCGATTCCGACGTCCAAGGGCCGTGAGTGAGAGCCGCCTCATCGCACCCGGTGTGCCCCGGCGTCTATAGGCCCAACACATGCGCCTGGGGCGGTAACACGGCGAATCGTGTTGCACCCACGTCTATATATTGCCGACCTTGCTGTTTCAGTCTACCCGGGCCTGTACTCCGAGGACTGGTGAACACTGCCGAGACGTACACACTGGTCACACTGCTTCTATTTGCTTGCTTGCCTTCTTGCCTGCCCGTCTTGCTTACCTCCGTCTTCTGAGAGCGTGCGTGCCATTTCGCATGTCCGGTAGATACCCTTGATACCCACGTACACATACAAAAAAAAAAAGCAATGGAGCACAGCACAAGGCCAGATATCATTGTGGCGGTGGACTTGGGCTCGACATTCACAGGCGAGTCTCTTCCCACCCCCTGTCAATGCCCCCGAGGCTAACACACAAGAAGGCGTGGCCTGGGCCCGGCCGCAGACTACTAATGCCCTTCAGAGCCCAATACAAGTCATCTATAACTGGCCAGGGTGCTCAACAAGGAACGAGCAGAAGGTCCACACATGTCTTGTCTACGGCCGGGATGAGAGGCCGACGTCTTGGGGCTTCATCTGCGAGGATGACGACGATTTTGAAATGAAGCGCAAGGAGTTCTTCAAGATTTTCCTCGACAAGATGAACCTCCTCGAGGCACAGATTAAGGGGCTTCAAGGTGCGCCAGAGTCTGTCGCGCAGGCACAGAAATTTGTCACGGACTATCTGAGCGAGGTTTACGTCCACGTCAAGTCGACAATAGAGCACCAGACCGGGGTCGGGCCTTTTACAGGCTGGAAAGACCTCGCCGTGGAGTTTCTCTTCAGCGTTCCGACCACGTGGCGCAGCTTCGAGATCATCAACACCTTCAAGGAGTCCATCAAGAACGCGGGCTTCGGCACCGAGGGCCCCAGTCACGTGGCCACCGTCGAGCTGACAGAGTCCGAGGCTGCGGCGGTGGCCACGATCAAGTCGACAGCCATCACCTTCGAGAAGGACGACATCTTCCTATCGGTGGATGCCGGAGGCGGCACGACGGACTTCGCCATGATGCAGGTGGTCGACACCAGGGACCCCTTCCCGACCCTGAAGCAGCTGACACAGGTCGACGGCGTCGGCATCGGCTCGACCCTGATCGACCGCGCATTTCTTGACCTGGTTGAGGACAGGGTGTTTCCGTTCTCCGACCTGGTCGACCAGCTGCCACCTGACTGTATCGAGAAATTGGTTCGGAGCGACAAATTCAGGACGGCCAAGCACAAGTTTGGGGAGCGCGTGTACAACTCTGCGGTATATAAGCTGCCGATGGAGGGTGTCGGCTATAACTTTAATCATGAAGGAGCTGGCATCGAGTCCGGTAGATTACTACTGGCGAGGCAAGTTCCGCGTACATCTTTGACAACGACGGGAGCTATGTTGACGTTCGTACAGGGAAGATATGCAATCGATATTCGACCCACACATTGATGGCATGCTTAAGAAGATTAGGGAACAGCTCGACTTTGTCCGAGTCAAAGCATTTGGTGACCCCCAAGTTGTGAGCGCAGACTGCTTGCACGGATCGGTTTTCTCAACACTGACATGACGAGTAGCGATTTTTGATATTGTCCGGCGGGCTGGGCAGCTCTGCATACGTGCGCGACCGCCTGCAGCAAGACCTGTTGCTCAATCCTCACCCCAATGCAGTGAACATCAAGATCGTACAGGCCCATGATCCTCAACTAGTCGTGGTCAAGGGCTTGATACTTGACCGGTTGCAGAAGCTGGAAAGCGGCAACAAGCCCGTGCTGGCCGCGCGGAAGGCAAGGGCGAGCTACGGTGTGATGTGCAAGATGAAATACAACCCAGACATACATTTCCAGGAGGAGCTGAAGACAGATCCTCTAGACGGCGAAGTCTACGCCATGAGCCAAATAGACTGGCTCATCAGGAAAGTATGAAGCCAAGGTGGAGGGGTTTCCAATGTCTGAAGATCGATCTCGCTGACGCAACATGTACACGTACAGGGCGACGATATAAATCCGAATGTGCCAATAATATCAACATTCAACCAGAAGATAGCAAAAGGGAGCACTGTACGTCACTGGGACTCCATAATTGTGATATCTCATAGTGAGAAGGAGTTCCTGCCGGTCAGCATGAAAGATTGTGAGACAACCGCACACCCCACCCACAACCATAGTTAGACAACAGATTGAAGTCCGATGACCGGGCAATTAGACTAACGAGAGGAACCAAAACAATTAGCCGGCGCGAAACAACTCTGCACGGTCCGGTCTGACCTCTCTGGGGTGCGTGACAGTGAACTCGAGCCCATGAAGCAGAAGAGGAACCCGCGGGCCCTCTTCTCGCGCAGCGCGCGCTGGTACAACTGCACATACGAGGTCAGGGCATTGGTCGGCGCCGCGGACCTCACCTTTGAGCTGTGGTTCAACGGGCAGCGCTTCTCCAAGAACCACGCGCCTATTCAGGTCACGTGGGACGACGAGGGGGTCGCGGGCCCGGCAGGGCAAGGAGTGCCAGGGAGCGAGGACCCGGGACTGGGAACGGCGGCCATCGACCCAACGGCACATTTCCAGGGGGCCCGGCCGCCGCCGCCGCCGCCGCCGCCGCCGGCGGACACAGGAAGCGCAAGCGACAGCAGCCCCGTGGGGTCCGTCTCGGGAGTCAGTGGCGTGCCCAGTGACCTCGTGAGCCATAGCAGGTGAGTTTTTGTCGGACCGGGGCGGTTTGAGCTTCTCGCGTCTCGGACGGTGTCTCTTTTTTCCCCCCTTCCTTGCTGGTGTTTCGGGGTTTTGACGGGTCTCATCTCAAACAGCGCTTCATCAATCAAGTCTTCGGAGTTGGCGAGGCCGGAGTTCCATGCGGTTATAGAGCACTACCCGTAAGTAATGGTTGGTAGGGCATCCAAGGCGAGGGTGCAAGGGGAAGGGGTCCGATAGCATTTATACGAAAGTAATTCTGCGCCTGATCCCGGGGTGACTCAAATGGATGCATTGGAATTGAGTAACCGTTCCCAGAGGAATATGACTGAAGGGAGCATAGTACACCTGTGAGCAGAATTGTGTCAAAAAAAGCATTTCTAGTAGCAGTTCTACGTACGACCATACCCAGTGGAAATACGGGATCCTGTCCGCTCTCGCACTCAAACCAACTAGTAGCAGTTCTGTAGAACCAGTATAGGACCTATGATAGATAAGGAGCTGTGTTATTCCTGAGTTGACGGAGACTCTCTTGAGTCAGTCAATTTTATTACAATGTTCACAACTGAAATGCGCTCGCACGCCTTCTCCGAGTGATGGTTTTCAATATTGAACCAACATGAATTCAAACACATCACCAAGAAGCATTATGATATTAAAACAGCGTATTATTAGCCACTTCATAAGATAATTCTACACCAATTTCAGAATTCCCACTTGCTCCTCATCAATCTCTTCACCATCCATCAGGCCTTGTACGTAACTAGGGCCAATAACGACGTAGCCATCCCCATAATGGACGCGGCGAAGGATCATGGGCACCGGCACACCCGCGATATAGGCCACCAGGTCCCCGGCCTCCATTTCCGGCGGACCGGAACCAATGTGGCCCTTGGCGGACGTGAAAAGGTTCCTCCGCCCGGCCAGCTCACCAAACGCCTCTTCAAGGAACCGCACGACTTCGGCGTCGCCGTCGATATCCACCAGCACCATGTCGGCTATATCCTCGTACGACAAGGAGTAACCGCAATCATCATCATCCTCATTATCATATAGATCATCATCATCACCGTCGTCGTCGTCCGGCCGCTGCCGCCGAGATCCCCCGATGTGCGCGCTGATGCTCTGGTACAGCCTCTGGAAGCCCGCCGGCACCGGCTCCGGGACCATGTCGAAGAGCTGCTCGATGTTGGACCCGTCCGCGAGCACGGCGCCGTCCCACCTGCGCCGGAACCGCGCCACGAGCCGCCTCGCCCGGAGGACCTCGAAGAGCGCCTGCGGGACCGAGTAGTAGGCCGGCGTGCAGGGCGAGTCGCGCCGCGCGAGGTGCGCCCAGCGGCAGAAGCCCGCGAGGTCCCGCCTGAGGGGCGCGAGCCTCCCCCTGGCTGCCCAGAGCGAGGCGGCAGTCTCGCTGTTGTTGTTGTTGTGGTGAGCTCTGCACGGGTCTGAGGACATGTCCTCTGCGCTTTGCGCCGCGTCTTCTCCGTCGTTCGCGACGTCCTGGCCCGCTGGGGTGTCTTCTGGCGTGTCCGTCCGTGCGAGCATTGTTTTCACCGCCCCCTCGTCCAGGCGCGAAGGCGGTCCGAAGCAAGCTTTCACGCGCCCGGCGATCACTCCGAGTACCTCTAGGGCTCCTCCATTGACCCTGATGAAAATCTTGTCGCCGCCTCCGAGAGCTCTGGCTTGGTCCAAGAGTTTCCTTGTCTTGTCGCTGCGTGGGTGGGACGTGTATATATTTGAGGGTAGCCATGACCGGCTGGCGGCTCGCTCCCAGTCTGGGACCCACGAGGGCTTGCCCGACATCTCAGTGATGCCGGCGTCCACAAGGAACACCAAAGAGGCCCTATCCCAAAACAACAGGTCGCAATAGAGGTTGTGGTAGACCGTCGAGTCGGGATTCTTGTAATCGACCTTGGAAAGTCGGACGCCTTGGCTGCGGAGAACACCGTACAGTGCATAGGCGCGGTCCCTCGGAAACTTGACCTTCCTGTACTTGATGGCATGTGCGATGGCTTGGAGGAAGACCTCCGACGTAGAATTCTTGTCGCCGGCCTTACCATCCTCTTTATTCCCGAACACGGAAATAAAGGGGCCAACGTACCTGGGGTCCCAGTGAGTAATGTAAGCCGACGCGCCGCCGTTCAAGCTGGCGAAGTAGATGATGGTCACGAATATGAGAGCGAAGGTAGCAATGCCGACTCCCCGCCTCCAGTTCCAATGAGCCAGGGCACACATCCCGAGGTACACGGCCACTATGAACAGGTACCCTAGCGTGCTGTACGAGAACCTGATCCAGAACATGCTCTCCCTTCGGAGCCAGCCGGGGTAGGTCGTGGCGAGCGGCCCCTGGTGGGCGTTCATGGACGACCTCCCGAGCGTCTTGTACCTCATGAGGCGCCGCCGCCACACCGTCTTGCGCTCGATGCTCATCCACAGCTGCAGGGAGGCGTACCACCGGTCGAACCTGGCGGGCATGTGGTCCTTCATCACGCGCAGCCGCTCGACCTCGTCGTCGAACTGTCTCTTGCGCACCTTCCTCGGCTCGACCACCTGGTAGCCGGCATAGGATCGGAGGTTGACGGTCACGTTTGTGTACTCGCTGATCCGAGACTCGGCCCGTTGGATGTAATCCATGCCCCGCAGGAAGCTGTCCCAGTCGAGTGATTTCGTCCCGCAGAGGATATACGGATGCTGAGCCAGGATCACTTCCTGGAAGGTCCACATGCGGTCAAAATACTCCCTTCCCAGTAGAGACCCGATGTCCTCGTTGTTGTAGCTGCGAAGAATCATTCTTTGGCAGTTTCTCCGACCTGATGAGAGTTCCGATCTGTTAGTCAGCTTGTTCCCAACTCTTTCAGATGTCGTCTGCACAAGACTTGTCGCGGCCACGCACAAGCACTCACCAAGTATGTGCCACGGAGTATACAGGCCAATAAACCTCAGCCAGTAGCCCAAGAACCCGAAGACGAGCTGCCGCGTGGTGAAGAACTGCGAGAAGCAAACCGGCATCAGGCAGATCGACATGGCCGACGCCCTGCGCAGCCAGTCCATCGCCCGGTCGGAGCCCTCCGCCCCAGGCCCGAGCCAGATGTAAACCGTGCTCGACCAGGCGTAGATCTCCTCCATAAGCGGCAGCTGAAGGGCTTTCTCGGCGTCGTCGTCCTGGTTGATGCAGATGGCGTCCACCCAGACCGTCACAGGGCCGCCGGGGAGCCGCCGGAGGGCTAGGAGGGCCTCCTTGCAGTTTGGGGTTATCGCGACGCTGATTCCGTTGCACGTTATCGTATCCGGTGGCTCGGACTGGTTGCCCCAGACATAGGACAGGGCTGTGAAATCGGGGTGGGTGTCCATGGAGACCACGTGGAGCTGGCCGGCGAGGGGCGCCTGGTGGTCGTCTTGGTCGGCCTGTGTTCGCAACGGCTGCAGGGTCAAGACTCGGATAGAAGAGGCGTCAACCGGGAGCTCAGCATAGAGCTGCCGAGGGGACGCCGGGTATGCTGAAGATCGCACCTCAGCAGGCTCCACGGGCAGCCCATCCGGGTTTGTCTCGCTGATCCGCACGTATTCCATAGGAAGGCAAGTCGGAGAGACTATTTGTATTCTTTGAGTTCCACTACTTTGAAAGTCGGGACAATAATGATTGTTCTAATAGGACGAGAAAGAATGGTAAATTATTTGCAGTTTATTTCGTGAGGGTAACTTGTATGGAGTAACAGCAGCCTCATCAATGGGAAAACATTTTCTCCAGATCTCATTTTATTTAGGGCATTTCATATATTAGCAAAGGGATCATAGGAGTTGCTTTGCGACGGCGAGGCTTTGGTCGGCATCGCCCAGGGCTGTCAGGATTTGTAGCTGCAGCCGCCGTAACCAGCATTGGAGAACTCGTCCCGCGCATGCATACTCCAGTCAGAAATCACTTTTTACCGCCCCAAATAGGTAGGTCAGCAAATTTTCCAGAGGGGCAACTGGTGCTTCTAAATTTATCTTGGCTGAAAGGCACCCGCTTGTTTCTCGCTCGCGATAGCCTGTGATTAGCTGAGTACCAAGCAAAGGAATGGCTTGGCTAAGATGCTCTTAGCACTTGGGGGCTCTACAAGATGGTCAGACATCTGGACGCTGACTGAGCAGCCAACCCATGTCCATGAGTACTGAGATCAGGCAGCGTGAAATTACTGTGTCGGTGGAAACGCACATGATTTGCCCCGCGATCAGTACTCTTCCGCGCAGCATAGTTCCTGACAAAATTCCATCCACCACTCTCCCGGGGACGAAGCAGTTCCCCTGGTAGTGAAACCACTTAAAACTTACAATTTATCCTGGAATAATCATATCGTGGATCGTATTTAGAAATTCTCTACTTCTTTAAGACCGTCGCCTCTCTCAGCGTTATTGAAGATGCTCGTTCCATGACATTCATCAATGGAGGAGATGGAACAAATGTTAAATCGAGTGGATTGCGAAAATTAAGGAAATAATGAAATTTAAAGGCTCACTCTTGAGAATACTACTATTTGTCACATTTCGTTTTATCAGTTGGGACAACGGCTCATAGGGTTCAAGATATATTCATATAGCAAGTATCGATACCTAGGTACGAGACCTACTCGCCGCAGACTTCGTGTTATTGCTGAACGTGCTCCTCCGTCCAAAAGGAATGTGCCTTCCTAAGAGGAAGTGGAATTGGTCGGAGGCGCATTGGATAGCCAGGATCGGTTGCGACGCCACGAAACTGCCCAGGAACAGTCTCAGCACGGTCGCTGAGCCGAAACTTAGAGCTTCAACACTTATAACTTGCCTCTACTACAATCCAAGATTGTATTCATTATCAAACACTGGGTCCTTGAGCGTTTACGATTGTGTGAGGGGGTCGCTCGCATTTCAAGTTTTGTTTTTGGGGGGAAAAAAAGAAAAAAGAAAAAAAAACGAGAGAGATTTGTGTCCGGATTAAGAACAAGACCAACTACAATCCAAGAGCAGCGGGCTAGTGATCGCGATATCAACACTTGGAATAACCAACACTGCCCGGACCATTACGATTTTGATGAACTGGCTCAGTCCTCAGATATTTCGATGATTCAATGTGCAGACCTGAGCTCTTTGTCCCCGACAAGGCTGTAATTCTCACATATGCTATCGGACACTTCTACGAAAAACGTCATTCCCCACAAAGGGAAGAACCTGACTCCTCCCAGCGCACCGAGCTCCCTGACAAAAGAACCCCTGTCCCCTGCCTCTCGCTTGGGGGCGGAAGCCACAAGCTCCGAACAAGACTTCGTCCTATCCCGTCCTGCCCTGCCCTGCCCATGCCCTCCCCCGCGTTTTCGGGCGTTTCAGTTTCGGATGGCAGCTGTCTGTCGATGAATACGCCCATCAGACGCCAATGCGACGCCAAGCTTTTGAGGCGGTCTTGGCACTGGGTGTAAGTTTTTATCCTACTAACATGCTGTAGTGCCAGTGTAAATCTGTTTGACAGACGTCAGTTCGCGAGACATGGTCCTGGGCAGGGCTGGAGAAAGCTTGGCTGGTGTCTAGTCTGATGATGTCCCTTCCCTGAAGGCTTTTGGGCCGCCCGAGGCCTCCCCCTCCTCCCGGGTAGGTTGGGGTGGGTCACCAGGGGTGGTTGATCTGTGGCGACAGGATGTTCTCCCTCTTTTCATCGCCCCATTGTCGGGTGCGTGGATCGCCGGTAACGAGTTTCGAAGATCTGTTGCCCGCTCACCACAGTCAACGCCCCTCGAGTACCATATGAGAGAAATCAAGCCGAAGTTGGGCAATGAGGAGCTGGGGTGGTAGACACACAAGTTGTTGGAAAATGTCCAGTATATTTTCCTAAAGCATGCGAGAAAGGGCTAAGATGATTGCGAAAGCCTCGAAGCCAAAGCCGGCATATGCGATATTCATCCTCTTCTCCTCTCTGCCTCCTGTATATGAAAGTAGTAGTCCCAGAGATACTTCGGTCTAAACCACCCGCAGGGTTGAAACTAGGACACAAGACAAGTAGTAGTAGTAAATGAATAGTATGGTAGCCGAAACCCCCAACCCCGGTATCCTCCACCCGTGAGACCCCGAGCCTCTCGACAATGATCGTACCGCAGTATTATTTATCATGAATGGGGTGTTTCTTCACGTGGTGGACAAACAAAGATGATCTGCTCGGGTCCCCCGAGTACCCCCAACTCCCCACTCCTTTCCCGACTCATGTCCGGTGTAATTATCCCATGAGATTAAGTTACTCCTTGCCAACGACGACTGCGGGCAATTGTCAGATAATGTATCGGCATGATCATGTGGTAGATGGTGCTACATACTGTTCTGCTGAGAGATAGCAGTGATCTGGGGGACCAGGGAGGCATCAATGAGCGAGGACAGGTCGAAGGCGCCGACGTTGCTGATGAGTCCGAGCTGCAGGGCCTGGAGGTTCAGGCTGGAGAGGTCGAAGGCGTTGAAGACGCCGAGCTGGCCGAGCTGGAGGACGGTCTGGAGCTGCTGGAGCTGCAGGAGGGCGTTGACGTCGAAGGCCTGGTTCTGGAACAGACCCTGGAAGGCGAGGGCGTTGAAGTTGTTCTGGACGGCGAGGGTGTTGAGGAGCTGGAGGTCCAGGGAGTTGATGACATTCAGGTAGTTGATGTCGAGTGCGTTGAAACCCTGCAGGTTGTTGAGCTGGGCAATGTCCAGCGAGCCACGCTTCTCGGTGGGAGCGGCGGAGGCGACAGCGGCGAGAGCACCGGCGAAGATGGTGGAGAACTTCATTTTGAAATTAAAAAGTGAATTAGGAGCACAGCTGGAGACGTTGTTAGTCATGTTGGCTGGGATCGGGGCCTGGTGGCCCAGTGTGGGGGATGGCTCACCTCAAGTTCAGGTAAATGGGTATCGAAGGAATGTGGAATAGAACAGTGAGCACAGCTGATGATGAGAGTAAAGTTAGCGACCAGTGTCCACCCGGCAGTGTGAGGAGGCTGGATGAGCTTCGCTTACCTCAGAAGGAACGACTGTAGAGTGAATGGAAGAGGCTTGAAGACCGGAGATGCTTTGGTGGATGATGATAACAAAATAGAGACTACTGGGACACGACCACACAGGATATTATATACAGATGGGGACGAGTATGACGAGCTTGAGGTCTTGGGACGGATGAGCGATGAACCGTCTGCCAAGACTTATCAAACGACAGAGCATATCCGGAAGGGCAGTGAAGGAGTCTTCCGTTGCGTATCAGACTGCATGGGTCGACGTATAAACAGCAGGGATAAGACTATATGGGCGGGCAAGGGTGCATAATCATGGGATGGGACTTGTGGTAAACAAGAGACATGTTGGCATGCTCCGCCTTGGTGGCATACGAGCAGGCGGAGAGACGGGACGAGGGCGGATGGGACGACTTGGCGAGATAGAGCAGGAGTCCGCAGCTCGGATGCCCATCGTCCCAAGACGTGACTGCGCCAGCCGACGTGTTCGCCAAGAGCTCGTCGGCTGGTTGAGCCTACCAAGTTGCAACACGCGGAAGCCCTCGTGGCCGGGAATTTGAGTAGCCAAGGACTAACAGGACCCCCTCACCCTCCTCCGTGCCGTCCACCGTAGGGATCCTGCAGAAACGAGGGCGCAGGAGGCCAGGGTGGCGAAATAACCTTAATCGCGGAGTGCTACCTCTGGGTCGAGCCTTGGTGTGCAGCATTGACGCCGTTGATGGGGCCTTGCATTGGACAGGACGGGGTGGCAGAAACATATACCGAGCTTCCATCTTGGCAGTATCAAGGGACCCAGTCAAATAGTTTACTTGATCGCCATCATGGGTGGGTGGGGGATTATGTTTGAGCGTCGAGAAAACCCCCGACCACCTCGCCGGCTCTTGACTAGCCAAGCGCGTCCAGCTCGGCATGCCATGTGGCTATGTGCAGACAGACGGCAGATTATGTGGCACCTGGCATGCATGGATGCATGCGAGGCGGGCGGAGAGGCCTGATGAAGCAAAGAAGTCGATCATGAGGATCCCTTCGGAGGAAGGTGTTCTGAAATGAGAAGCCACCCGTTCATTGTGCATTGTGCCACAATGATTAGGAGCCTATCATTGCCGGACGGTCTGGTACGGGACGACGGGGCCAGTGGGCGGGACATTCTGGCTTCTGCCATCCGGTCATTGGCGACGTCGAGCGACTGTCAGTCAGTCCATAGGGCCAGGGCTACTGGCGCTCGGACGAGAGAGAGTCGGCAGCATTGCCCTGCCAATGGCGGTCAGGGGAGGCCAAGCAGTGACGGTCAGATGAAAGGGAGCGGGTAGAGAGTCCCTGGCTGGGCTGGGCTGGGCATGAGCTTGTCAGGTGGAGACGGCCAGTGCTGGAGACGACGAGGTGAGGTTGAGGGTTGAGTTTGGACTGGCCTGAAGTCAATTCATCCGGCCCCAAGAAGGATAGGCTTCAGGTACGGATGACAGGCGGGCGCCAGGGTTCCAGGCGAGCCGAGCCCCACATGGCAGATGCATCAACTGTGGTGCAGAGGGCGCACGGACATCCTCTGCCTATTCAGTGGGGCCAAGGTGCTGCCGCGCCCTTCTCACTGGCCCAGGGCCCATTAAGCTACGCCAGTGACTCCACTAAGCCGGGCCCCCCCCCAGTCCAGATGTCTCGATCCCCCATGTCGCCTGGCGCCCATCAGGGTCGCACCACGCTCTTTTCGGCCGTGATCCCCATCTCAAACTGTCGCAGCCAGAAAACTTGATGCGTGTGACCAGGCCGATCAACATGGCATAGTATACCATGGTGTCATCACCGTCCATGCTTCATTCGACCTCAGCCCAGCCCAGCCGTGCGGTTGACAGTTTGCCCATCCGGAATCCCCTCTCATCCGAGCTTCTTGAGACGATGAAGCCGTTCAGGCGGTTGTGCCCGAACCGTCCTATGGCCCCGCGGCTGAGTGACGCTCATCCCATGGCAGCACGGCCCCATGGCGAACACGACCCATCCGGCATAGGTGGGTCTACCACAGCGGCGGGGCGGTAGTCGACATCAGACGTTGGCCCAAGGCTTGGAACCAAGCAGAGATTTCTTCCGAGACAAGTGTGGATTATTGCTTAGCCAAAAGCAAAAGGGACACGCCCACTAGAAGCAGTCCCAGCCTGGCATGTTCACGCCGGATAAGACATTTCAGGCAGGAATTGGTATGGGCATGGCAAATAAGCATTCAAGACCTTTTCTGCCTGTGGCCTAGTGAATGCTCGTTGCCATGCAGAGGTAGCGGTGGTCGAGCTGAGAAGTCATGACCAATGGCCAAAGGACTGTATCAGAACGAAGCGGCTAGACCCCAACAAGTCTTGCTGTCGCTTTCGTGACCACTACTTATTGATATTGCTGTATCGCTTCAGTCGTATATACCATCAGATATACATGTTGGTATTGCGGGTGTAAGTGTTGGGTGTACGGTCTGTGAATCATCGTGAGACTGGGTTCAAGAGATCGTAAGACTGGTGGTATCAAATTATATGCTCGTGACTGAAGTTTTAATGCCCTATCACCGCGAGTCCAGCGCGGCAGCTCATGCCTGATATTCCCACAAATTTGTGCCGGCTCTCTACTCGGCCTTCCGGCCAGCTTGGGCCTCGGCTTTCTCGCCAGCCTGGGCTTCCTCGCCTGCTTGAGCTTCCTCGCCAGCCTGGGCTTCCTCGCCGGCCTGGGCTTCCTCGCCGGCCTGGGCTTCCTCTCCGGCCTGGGCTTCCTCTCCAGCTTGGGCTTCCTCCCCGGCCTTGGCTTCCTCCCCGGCCTTGGCCTCTTCACCAGCCTGGGCCTCTTCGCCGGCCTTCGCTTCCTCACCGGCTTGAGCATCAGCATTCTCATCAACATTTTCGTCGGCGTTTTCGTCCTGGTTCTGCTCATCCTGGTTCTGCTCATCCTGGTTCTGCTCGTCCTGGTTCTGCTCGTCCTGGTTCTGCTCGTCCTGGTTCTGCTCATCCTGGTTCTGTTCATCCTGGTTCTGCTCGTCCTCGTTCTGCTGATCATTGTTGTCCACCTGGCAAGGTGGCAGGTTCTGGATGCTGGCCGCCTGCCCAACGTTGCACTGCCTCTTGACCATATCATCACGGCGCTCCCGGAGGGTGGGGAGCTTCGCACCTGCCTCACGCTTGATGATGCCTGTCCAAAATACTTAGTTAGCTCCATGACCTATATCAATTCTACACGAGTGGAGGCCGCCGGGTGGCGAGAACTTACCGGCGTTGAGGACGTTGAACGCCCCGCCGAAGAGCAGGTTGGACTGGATCAGGTTCTGCGCGCCAAAAACGTTCAGCACGCCGAGCTGCTGCAGCTGGGCCAGCTGGGCGAGCTCGAGGAACATTTGCTGCTGGTTCTGCACCCCGAGGGCCAGGAGGGTGTTCAGGTCGACAATGCCGCCGAGGCAGAACTGGTTCATGAGTTGGTCGATGCCAAAGGCCAGCGAGATGGGGTCCGCCAGGTTGACGTTGCCGAGGTTCAGGCCGCCCGCCAAGTTCATGTTCCCCAGCTCAAGCTGCGCAGGGTCGAAGCTGTATTTGGGAGAACGTGTCAGTCTCACGGTATGGGCACGGCACGTGGAGGGTGATGGAGGTACGCACTTTGGGTCGTTCAGGGCCTCAAGGTTGATACATTGCTGCCCGTTCTGCACCTGGATGACATCCCCAGCGTTGACCTCGTTCTGGTTCTCGTTGCCAGCCTCTGCGTTGCCCTCAGCGCCTTGGCCGGCCTCGGTTGCGTTGCCTTGCTGCACTTCGGCGGTTGCGTTGCCTGCTGCCGCCTGGGCACCACCTTCCTGCGAGGCCACGGCAAGCCCGGCCAGGAGAAGGACTGTGAGTGACTTCATTGTGAGTCTGATTAAGTGACCGTGGTGTATATTAAGATTGAAACTTTGAGAGCGCAGCTGGTTTAAATGGTAAGTCTATGCCGCCCGCAAGAAGCCAGATTGCACCAGCTACTTACCTCTTGAATGAGTGACTAAGAAGGAAAGAAAATAATCATAGGCCAACCGAGAATGGCTTCACCTGGAAGGAAGACGGGATAGACCGGCGTGCGCCCGGGCAGCACTTATAAGTCACGGCTGACGATGAAGTTTATGCCAAGCCACGAGAAGGCATTCTTCTACGTAAACTGCCGATCATGTCGGATCACGGCGCATTTTGTCGATGAAACTCACACAAGGCCTTCAAGTAACCAGTGGGCTGCTGTCGATGGTGTTGAGCCAAGAAATACTAGAGCCGCATATGCAGAGCGGCAAGTGCATTTCCCGGGCCCCTCGTCCTCGCTTCCAGGGCCCAAACACAGTCAACCAGTTTGTCAAGCCCTGCCATTTACCAGTCAGGATGATAAGATGGCACATTACATTATCATAAAATGGAAATATTGGATAGATCGATATTTGCGGAGTCTAATAGTTGGCAAGCCGTGTCGTGTTTTCCATCTGATCAGATGTGACCTGCGCAATAGCTCTGCAGCAAAAATCAGCAATAAGTCCACATGCATTTCACAGGAAAATAAACAAGTCCTCACCCAATATCAAAAGACCGCATCCAAAATTTGCGCGGTCACCGAGGTGGATCTTGGAAATCTCGACTTTCCATCGTATGGGGTTACCTGAGCGGATGCTTCGGTGAAGGATCCGCATTCCGCGACACTCAACAACCCCAGACCCAAAGATCGACGAGGAGCCACAGCCAAGAGCACCCGTCTCATTTCGGGGCCCTGCCCGACCATTCGACTGTGTAGCCGCCAGAATATGGAATTCGCGCTGCTGCATGGTGATGTGTTGATCACCTGAGCTGCTGCGAAGAAACAGCTTGGCCCAAACTCAAGTCAAACTCCTCATTGCTGACTGGAGAGGACATGCGCCTCAGATGGGGCCGTGGTGAGGATCATGATGCTGTATCTGGTTGCCGTCCAGTGAATAATACGCATGATATAGATATAGTATCGTGGAACACAGTGTGTGAGCAGACCGGCTCTGCGCTGCTTGTTTCCCCGCGTAATTTGATGCCTCTGCAAAGTTGCTCTGGTTGGGTTAGCAGAATCGATTGGACACGGATGAGAACCTCTGGCGCAAGAGTTCCCAGCCCCCTGATCTCTTGCAGTTCGAACTGCACGCGAGAGCCGGATTTGACTGATTTCGTATTGTATTTTCTATATCGTGATTATCGCGGCTCCACATTTCTTCAGTGGATGCTGGTCGACTCTTTGCCGGACCCGAGTGTTTCCTTTCTGCATCTTGGTCCCATGCCTATATCGCGATAGCGAATTTTGGAGGTGCCCAATTGATCCCCCCGCTTCCATCCTTCATCATTCGAGGTAGCGGGCGATCGACGACGCGTAGTGTCCGAAGATCATAGAAGCTGTACCAGGATCGGTTCGCTGCTTTCACAGATCGGGTGGCCAGTGAATGCGGCGTCACGAATCTCGTCCTTGGAATAAAATCTCGTGCGTCCCGATGCGTGGTCGGTCAATCCACCTTGGTTCGTCATCGCGTACGGCCCTCTGAACTGTCGTCTGTGGTTTGAGGCTTGCTGGACTGTTTGAAGCCCAGAAGTTCGCCGACCTTTCCGCCAGGCTTTGGTACCGGGCATTCGCGTTTGCTTCTGCTCCCTTCATGGTCGACCAAGTCTTCAGGCGTTATGTTGTTAAACTGCACAACCCCGTCGTGGACCTCTTGACTTTGTTGCTGCACCCTGCGCCTCCGCCTCCTCCTGCCATTTTCGTCTTCCACTATTTCCCCATCGGCGTATGTGACCCTCGGGGCAGGACAGGGCAGTACGTGTGGGAGGGCTACCACGAAGAAGCTGGCAAGCATGGTAGTCGCGAACAGGGACGAGGTCATTCGGGACTTCGGGTGGAGATGCGGTGGCATGATGGCGAGGATGGCAAGGATGGCGAGGATGGCGAGGATGACGAGGATGGTGGAGAGCCGGGAACTCTGCGTACCGATTAATTAGTTTCCTCAGACAAAGGTGGAATTGGCCAATTGGACTCACATAAAGCCATCAGCCTTGTGGTCATGGTATGTGGGCTGGGATTGAGTGACCATGAAGCCGCAGCAGCCTTTTGGTGCGAGTCGTTGCGCTCATCGAAGGTCGCGGAAAGACGCTCAAATGATTGTCGTCTCATTGGGGCTCCTCCCCGGCAGGCAAACTTCTTGTGGACCATCGGGCACCAGCTGGGTACTGCAGTGGGCAGCGGGCATCGTTAGCGCCAACTTGAGGCTGAGAATCCCTGCAATCGAGTTGCTTGATCGGGATCAGAAAGAAAGTCTGGGGTAAGACTCCGCCGAAATCGCGACAGCTTCAATCACGGTTCTATCGCAAATTCCATCTTCGACGTCGACCGTTGCCCCCCCCCCCCAGCCATCAGCTCTGATAAACCTGCCGCCAAGTGACTACGCTGTGACTATTTTCTTATTTCTGACGCCGTACCAACATTCTCAACTTGTGCATGGGCTATGCGAGTGAACCATTGACCGCTCCCAAGCTGCATCCCAGCCTCCTGCTGAGGCTGTGCAGCTGCAGCTGTCGTTAAGATGAGCGACCTGGACAAGTGAGCCCACCCTGCGCGCTGATGTCAAACTCCCCGGGACGGCGCTTACAATCATCTCTAGAGCCATCGCACAGCTCCGAGCATGTCGTCCCATACCGGAAGCCCAAGTCCGCGAAATATGTCACAAGGCACGAGAGCTACTGATAGAAGAAGGCAATGTCGTCACAGTCTGCGCACCGGTCACGGTACGAAAACCCAAATCCTCGTGCATTGCCTGGCCCCGACTCCTCCTGACGTGGAATAGATATGCGGCGACATACACGGCCAGTTCCATGATTTAATGGAGCTCTTTCGAGTGGGTGGCGACGTGCCAGACACGAATTACCTGTTCATGGGTATGCATCCCTACTTCCCCCGTCTTGTTCCGCAACGAACAATTCCCAGGCTCCTCCATAACTGACCGGACTACTCTGCAGGCGATTTTGTCGACCGCGGCTTCTATTCCCTCGAATCCTTCCTCCTCCTCCTGTGCCTCAAAGTCCGCTACCCCGACCGCATGACGCTCATCAGGGGCAACCACGAGTCCCGACAGATCACCACCGTGTACGGATTTTATGACGAATGCCTACGCAAATACGGCAGCGCGAACGTATGGAGGTACTGCTGCGACGTGTTTGACTACCTCGCCTTGGGCGCAATCGTCCTTGGTGCCTCGAACACACTATACCCCACCAGCGAAAGCCCTTCAGCGCAGGAGTACCTGGAGCAGAACACAGAGATTGAAGTCTGCAACGCGGACCGGGACGTCATCAGCAGGTTCCCGCGCCGGAACCTGGAGGGCGGCGAGGAGCAGAACAAGAGCCCGAACGGCGAGGCGGCAGCGACTGGGGACAAGACGGGGCCCCCAGGGTCGGGGGCGTCGGGTTCGAGCGGCGGGTCTATCGGCAACCCGGCTGGCGCAGTACTTTGTGTTCACGGTGGCCTCAGCCCGCTGATCGACACGGTGGATAAGATCCGCCTGCTTGATCGGAAACAGGAGGTCCCCCACGAAGGGGCGATGTGCGACCTGCTTTGGTCAGACCCTGACGATATCGACGGCTGGGGTCTCTCACCGCGTGGCGCAGGGTTCCTGTTCGGTGCCGATATTGTAAGGCAGTTCAACAGCAAGAACAACCTGTCGCTGATCGCGCGTGCGCACCAGCTGGTCATGGAAGGGTTCAAGGAGATGTTTGACACCAGCATCGTGACCGTCTGGTCGGCCCCCAACTACTGCTACCGCTGCGGGAACGTGGCGGCGCTGCTGGAGCTCTCCGAGGACGAGTCCGGCCTTGGCACGTTCTCGCGGAGCAATGGGGATGTGAACCGGAGCGACGGCGGGGCGGCGGGCAGGGCGCCGCTGACGGAGGGTCAGATCGCACCGCCGACCGTCGGACCGGCGAGGCGGTACCGAGTGTTCCAAGCAGCACCGCAGGACTCGAGAGGCATGCCGGCCAAGAAGCCGGTGGCTGACTACTTCCTTTAGGATGTCTAGAGCAGCAACACCCATATGGTTTATCGGTGTTTATGGACTGGCGGGTTTGCGTTAGGCGTTTGTCGAGAATAGGGGCCACCCTGTTCATGGATCAATGAAATGCGTGTCCGATACTTGTGGACCTTTCGATTTTGAGACCGTCTGTTGTTTGGTGAATGTCTGTCCTATAGAGCTGCAACGAATAGGGGCCAGATTATAAAGAGAACTCCGTTGACCGAGATACAACACGGCCCAGCCGATTGAGACAGTGACAGCTACCTACGACCGGCAATGCTGTATAGCCCGGTCTCTAGTCATGCCACCGCGAGGCGGTGGATGATATACCTAAGGGCTTAGGCGCTCCAAAGTCCACTTGTCCTCCTGCCCCTCGACCCTCTGGTACACAAACCGGTCGTGCAGCCTGTTCTCCCTGCCCTGCCAGAACTCAACCCTCTCAGGCACGATCCTCAGCCCGCCCCAGAACTCAGGCACGGGGATGTCCTCGGAGCCCCTGAAGCGCTCCTCCGCCTCGTCGACCCACCGCCGCAGCTGCGCCCGCCCGTCGTCCTCTTCCCCCTCCCCGCCGCCGCCGCCGCCGCCCTCGGGCCTCAGCACCGCGCTCTGCCGGCTCGCCCACGCCCCGACGCGGCTGCCCCGGACCCGCGTGTCGAAGTACCGCTGGCTCTCCTCCCGGGTCAGGCGCTCGGCGCGGCCCTCGACGCGGACCTGGCGCTCCAGGGCCTCCCACCAGAAGACGAGGCTCGCCCAGGGGTTGGACGCGAGGTCGGCGGCCTTGCGGCTCGTGCCGAAGTTGGAGTAGACCACGAAGCCCCTGGCGTCGAGCTCCTTCATGTACACCATGCGGGCGGAGACGCGGCCCGAGGGGAGGGACGCCGTCGAGAGGGTGCACGTCTCCGGGTGGGCGATGGCGGGCTTCTGCTGCTGCTGCTGCTGCTGGAAGTTAGGGTCGGCTGCCGCTGCCGCCGCAGGGGCGGCGGAGTAGGACTGCGCCGTCGAGAACCATGCGTGGAACTGCGTGATGGGGCTGGCTGGGTCCAGGTCGCGCCGGTGCAGGCCGTCCTTGTGCTGGAGGAACTGGTCTGCGCGGGCGTTCTGGGCGCCGCCGGCGGGTGCGACTGGGCGTGTGTCAGCGGGCGATGCTGTAGTTGTTTCTCACCGATGGGGGTAGGAGATGTGCAGCGGCGGGTGTTGATGGTGACTCATCGGGGGGTTGATGGTCGCGGAACGAGGCTGGCGGTGTGTTGGCAGGGTCACTTACAGATCAGCTTGTCTGATTTTGCTTGGTGGAGCGCCATCCTGCTTGATGTAGGTGCGAAGCCACGAAGTAGGTGAGATCTCGGGGTAGCAAGGCGCATGGGAGAGGTTGAGCCAGGACTGAGGTGGGATGTTTGGACGGGGCTCTTCGTGATATACGCTGCTTGACTGTAGGTATGACTCCACCCGGGCGAGTCTCCTGACGTCCAGATTAGTTTCTAGTTGTGTCTACCAGCTCTCCCGCTCGTGTCCAAGGTGAGTCTTTCCAGGGTTTGGCCCGGTTTGGGTACGGCAAAGCGGATTTCACCAGTCCAGTCAGGAGATTGAAGACGATAAAGTCAAATATATCTCATGACGTCGACCAACTAGGACAAGAGCAAGGGGGACGGACGGGCGATAGTCCCCACGCGCAGGGCACCCGAGAGTTCGGGTCTTGCCAACCGGTACTGCAACCTCAGCTGTGATCACCCATTTTCATTCCGAGTGTCATGTCATGGCATGAAAACTCAAAATGTTATAAAGGCGACTCACGATGTGTGCATGCATCGAACTCTATTGCTCTACAGGGCAATCTTTGATCTACAGATGACCGAGCGTGGTGGTAATAACAGAGCGGAGGGGGGTGGTAGGGCTGATGACAACCCTGGAAACCCTGAAAGTCCGGGGCGTCAGGGTCTGCCCTGTCTGGCCCATCGTCTCTGCGCGAACAGCTAAGCTCACAGTAGCTCTGCTCACGTCCATCCTCAATCTCTTGGGCATGCCGACTACACCAACGCCGACCCAATCGGCAGCCATGGGCCGAACGGCCCAGAGTGGAGAGCATAAGACCGCGTAACGACGGGCGCGTTAGCGTGCTGATGATTAGAGTCCGTCCGATCTCCAGCAGGCGGCATTGCGCATGGCCTTGGTTTAGATCGCGAAGGGAGAGAGCCGGGGCTGGTGGGGTTGTGTGGGCAGTGAGTGATACGAGGGGAGAGCTTGTGCGCGCCCGCATCTCCAGGACCCGGGTCCCGGGACGACGATGCATGAGGGTGCAGAATCTGGTCACGCAAACCAGGGAAAGGCGCTGGTCGGAAGGCAATGGACGGGATTCTGTGATGTGTGTGCTGTCGTCGGGAGGGCCAAGATGTACTCAAGTCAGTGGTGGCTGGTCTTGGGCAAGTTCCGGTGGGGATATCTTGGCTCTTCCAACGGCCAACAACACTGTCTATCAGTAAGTAGACTCTATTCCTGCCCAATAGCCATCTCCCTTGACAGCCCATTCCTTTCCATGGTGTTCGGCTACACAATAGAACATCTACGTGTACGAGATACATACATACCTAGTCTAATCTTATGTGCCGAAGGCAGCGATGCCCTGAGGTGTGTACGTTTACGGCCATGTTCTCTGAAACGCTTTTAGCTTCCATTTTTGAAACTCTCAGACACTACCGAGGTTCTCTGCTCGCTCTCTTATGATCTTGTTCTGTAGACCTCACTCTGCAGCAAACCTCCAGTTTGTTGTTGTTGTTGTTGTTGATGATTGAGAACCACGTCTTCTCACTCAAGCTGAAGCCTTACGCCGAGCACTCACCACCTGCATATCACCTCCTACATACAACAACCACTGCGAGCACCAAACAACGCCCCTACGCCCGACACCCTGTGGCCAACCTGACGCGGCATCCCCAAGGTCGTGCAATGACTGACTGACTGACTGTCTGACTGTCCGACTGACCGACCGACTCTCCAACAATCTTCTTCGCCAAATTATAGAAGACAAATGCTCCTTGCCAAGTCTCCAAGCGTGCCTCTCTGAGCCTCCTCCACACTCCTGGGGCCACCCGGTCCTTAACAACGTCTCACAACAACCCATTATAACGGCCCTCCCGCTCTCCCTCCATAACCCAGGCTCCCACCACCCCCTTGATTGGTGCTCCCACACAGCCCCCTTGGCTGGTCCCAAACTCAAACTCTCCCAGCTGAGCCCACTCACCACCACCCCTCACACTCATTCGTCCGCCGGCCTGCCAACTCACTCCCCTGGCCGCGCATCACTCGCTCACTCACTCCTTTACTCATCCTCGCCCTCCGACTCATCCGGGTGACCTGATGCCACCCCGATCCCAGCAGGGCCACCACCACCGCAGCTCTTCGGGCGTTGCCGGCATCGACATCATCACCCCGTCCACGAGACATGACGACACGGTGAAAAGGATGGTCCTGCGCAGGTTCCGACGCACCATGAGGCGGCTCTTCGGCGGGCGCTGGAAGCAGATGTCCGACGGGGAGGTCAAGGAGCTGGAGAAGAAGATCGCGGCCGACATGCGCGCCGGCACCTTCCGCGCCGTCGAGCCGGCCATCCAGCCCCCGACCGCCGACGAGCTGTGGCAGCAGCAGGACGACGGCGGCGTCGGCGGCCACGCAGCCGCGAGGGACAGGTTGCCCACCATGTCGTCCGTCAGGAGGTCGACGGTCGTGTCACAGGCCTCGCGGGGTCAGTACTACGACGAGTACGGGGACGACTACGGCGGGTACCAAGACGCGCAGTCTGTCGGCGGGTGGGGAGGGGGAGGCGGCGGCCCGGCGAGCAGCGACTCCGGGTACGGCCCCGGATACTACGACCGCGTGCCGCCGCCGCCGCCGCGGCAGTACTACCAGCAGCCGCCCAAGCCGCCGCCGCCGCCGCCCGAGTACTACGTGCCGGGCGGCGGGCCCTTCGACATGCCCGAGGCGAGGCCCGAGTCCGTGTACAACGGCGGCGGCGGCGGCGGCTCGCGGACCAACAGCATGACGAGCAACTTCACGACGCGGACCGGCCGCAGCCGCAGGCCCAGGCCCCCGCAGCAGCTGCAGCAGCAGCACTACGGGTACTACCCGCCCAGCTCGTCTGCCTACGGGGACAGCAGGGCGTACTCGATGCGCTCGGACCCGGGCAGGATATACTCCCGCAGCAGCCCGATGCCGCGCGCGCCCCTCCGGCCGCAGCCGTCCTGGGACGGGCGGTACCCCGGGGCCGGGGACAGGAGCTACTCGTACGGCCCTGGGGACAGGGGGTATTCCTACGGCGGGGAATACGGGTACCGCGGCTGGGACGGGCAGGATATCGACGAGCACGAGTATTTCGACCAGGGCGAGGGCCACCAGGGGATTCACCATCAGGATTACCAATACCCGGAAAGGTGAGCGAACACCGCCACGCGCTGGCGTTAATATCATGTAGACCCGGGCCTCGAATTTGCTGCTTCTTGGAGGAGAGGGAGCACCCTTTGCGCTGCAGGGGCTGGGAATCTCTCCAGTGGCATGTTGGGTGCGCTCCGGAGCTGCCTCGTCACGCAGTGAGCCGTGTATTTCGATACGAAATGCCCAGACGCAACTACAGCAGACACCCACGGCTTCGGAATGCCGTGCGCCGCCGCCGATCTTGTTAGAAGGGAGAAAGGGGGGCGGGGGCGCTGACAAACTGGCTTTCTGGACATGCCCACCCCGAGACAGCCTTCTTGTCAGTGGAGATTACCCGACGGGCTCGGCACGGCGTTCCGGGCTGCTGGGTGAGGGCGAGCTCATTCCTCGGACGCGGAGCTGAGCTTGGACTATGGGAGGGAACCTCCCCGCTGCGCACCCTTCTACAATGGACTTGGGACAGACGCCGGGGCGAATTCTGCGGCCCTACGACATCGTTTCCAAAACGGAAGCGCTGCCGTTAGGACACCTCAAAACGCCCTTCGTCGAGGTCCGGGACCGTTGATGTGCGCGTTTGTAACCGCGTGAGCCGGGCAGGGCTCGAACCCAGATGAGCACTCCACCTAATGTTTCAAACCGGTCGGGCCAGGAATCTCTGGAGGATCCTGGGTAGCTCCTTGCTTGGCGAGTTGGTCCAACGACGATGGAGATGCTCGAGCATTTGGGCAGAATCTATCCGATCACCAAAGCAGAGGGCGGAGGAATAAAGGGTGTGAGCGAACATGGAGCGCCTGAGGCCTCTCGGCGGGCGATACAAGAACTTTTTTGGAACCACGACACCGGGCGGAGTCAACTACCTGAAGTCGCGGATCGGAGATCGCAGCGCCTCATGGAGGAAAGGATACTTAATAATGTGTGGTTGCTGAAGCTCTTCGCAACGGCAGCCCCAGCGGATTCAAACCCCGCTTCGCCGCCGGAATTGTCGGCAGTTGAATGGAGCAACCAGGCGGAGGAGGAGCACTGCGCGCAAACACCGGGTAAGCGATGTTGGCGAGGTGTTGCTTTTCTCCGATGTGGATTTCACACGAATATATTACTTTACACCCCAAGACATCACTAGTAAACATCGTTACAACAATATCACCTTATCAGCCACCTCGACTAGAGCAAGCCCTCGATTTTGCAGATCGTGATGTGGATGGTGACTCTCGAGCGCCAGTCTGGCAGGAGACTCTTCGAGTGACCAGTCATCAAAGGTGGCTCCCAGATGTGGGTGGCCCGCTCTTGCAAATCCCACCAGGGTGATTTTTGAAGACGGAAGCTCGCTCAACTGGGTGCGGACATGGGAATCTAGGATATTTCATACAATTATAAGAATGTTTCCCGGAAGGCATTGAAAACCAAGAATACATCTGTAGGAAAGAGGCTTGATAGGTATGGAAAGCCTTGGCGCGGACGTCCAGCAGCCTCCCTCAGCTGGCCTGTCCCAATAAAATGCGCTGCTTGTCCCGGCCCAACCGCACAGGATTCTAGCTTGCCCTTGCCAACCGAAAGGAAATTATGCAGTGTCTGCCATCGACTCCACGTCGTGTGCGTGATTCCGTCCTCTCTACAACTCGTCCTCAGCGCCGGCATTACCGCTCTTGAGCTTAACAAAGTCGGTGAAGCCGAGTTCGTACTGCATTCATCGGGTTTAGCATCAGGTCTGTATCGGAGAGGTGGAAGCACATACAGCAAAGGCAAGAGTCATGCGAGCATGCTGGAGCATGTGGTCAAAAGAGAGGTACTTGATGGTGTCGTCGGTAGAGTGGATGTGGCCATCGCTGTCCTCGAAAGCCGACTCGATGACGAACGCGGACGGGTAGCCGGCCTTGGAGGCGGAGGCGTGGTCGGAGCAGGCGTAGCCGCACTTTGTCTCGACGAAGGGGATGTCGCAGTACTCGACGACAATCTTCTTGATGAAGTCGGTCAGCTTGGGGTCGACGTAGTCGATGATGACCCCCACGCTCTCGGGCTTCCCGGCCTTGATGGTCTTCTCCACGTAGCCGGTCATGTCCTGCTGCAACATCGCCTTGATGTCACGGCCTTGCTTCTCGTACTCGGAGAAGATGGCCTGGCTCCCGAGGAGGCCGCCCTCCTCAGCCGAGTACCAGTGGAACTCGATGGTGTTCTCCAGCTTGCCCTTGCGGACGGCGTCAGAGCTGAGGAGGACGCGGAAGGCCTCGAGGATGGTGACGGTGCCGCTGCCGTCATCATCGGCGCCTGGCGCGGCGAGGATCGAGGGCAGCCACAGGTTGATGGAGTCCTGGTGGGCGCCGACGACGACGGTGGAGTTGGTCTGGCCCGGGATGGTCGCGATGATGGAGCTCTGCTGCCACGAGTGGGGGAACGGCTCTGCGTAGACGTCGCCGCCCGCGCCAGACTCCTTGATGATGTCCCTGATCTGCTTCAGGAGCCACTCGGAGGACTGCTTGCCGTAGTCGGACTTGTAGTAGCGGGTGTGGAAGCTGGAGAACTTCTCAAGGTTCTCGTGCATCTCGGTCTTGGAGAGGTTCTTCAGAAGGGGCTTGACCTTGTCCTGAAACGAGGCCTTGGCTGGGAAGACGACGCTGGCGCGGGCGTGCAGCTGGGATGCGCCGAGGTCCTGGGTCTCGGTGATGTCCATGAATTGTTGGCCATTCTGTGCATCGCGTGGTCATTAGTATTGCGGGCTATGCCTGATGTTACGGCTGTTGGGGGAGGGCGGGCACGAGGCGCGAGGGCTTACACGCCGGAGTTCCCATTTCTCCTCCTCTGTGATCCACTTGGTGTCGCCGGGCGCGAGTTCGACCAGGAACTTCTCGCTCGACTCCTCGTACATGCCCTGGGGGTAGAGCTGGACGTTGTTGCCCTCGGTGCGCTCGATGAACCGAGCAGTGGCGGCCGGCGCCAGCAGGGCGACGAGGGAGGATGTGCTGAGTCTCATAATGAATGTTTGGAATGGTGTTGATGAAGGAGTAAGAGGCGGTCCGGTCCCTTGCTCACGAGGCAACGGTCATTTAGGCTAGTCCCCTATCTGACCGTCACCAGTCAGTCGCTGTCACTCAGACGGTCAGACGGGCGGCAGGCAGCCAATGACGCAACACCCTGAAACGAGGTCCTTATCTGCCGATCTCGGCACCGAGTCGCTTCGGGCTCAGGGACCGAGGCAGAGTCGTGCATGGATCATTATCATCACACGATCAAGGCTGGTGATGTGACCATTCGGATCTTCTTTGTGTGAACAAAAACACAGGAAGCGTGTGTAGTGTATATGCTGGGTTATCTTGAATAGTAATTAAATGAGAATACAAATGGCTATTTGATACCTCAGGGAAATACGGTTAGAGGTGTAAGTCAAGTGTCTGCTTGGGAGCAGAAATAATCTCTACACCCAGGTAGACATGTACCCCGGTAGACTACTTAGACGGGTCTGTATAAGTTCAGTGTTTACGTGAACTTTTCCTCGGACTAATTGCAACACGAACTCCAGCAGGCAGTATCCATTCCGGCAGAGTGGATTATGCTCAACGCGAAGTCCAATACGGATGGTGCCCACGTCATGACGCAAGGTGAAACAACGTTCGGAGCTTCCACGGTGACGGATCCAGCCTAAGGAGGCTCCGTTCACACAGACGTCGAATCTGTTCTGTTTTCAGCCTCTGTTGAAGGAGCTAAGTAAGACCACAACTTTGGGTCAGAATCCTGGCCTCAGGATCACGGGCGGGGCCGGTTCTCGAACCAGCCAAATGACAGGTCGGAGGCGGGTGGTGCCATTGATCATCCATCACGAAAGGAAGCCGGGTTCCCAAGCCCATCCATCACCATCAGGTGGTCTGGTTATGTGCAAGTAATTACCTACCTTTTACATAGCCCCACGGGGTGATGACTTGTTAGCTCAGTTGTTTCCTGTAGTTGAATGGCCCCGCCCTGACCAGGGACTTCCCCAGCATGTGCAAGCAGGCCAACTGGTAGACTCTTTCCAAGTGGGCTGGGTCGGCACGGAAGGAATGGAGGACGGGCGAACGAGGCACCTGCGACTCGGCCGCGCTCTCACATGTGGTCTGATTGTCGAGGCTCAAGTCTGAGCTCAGACAACCCAGACATCCCAGACGACCCCGACAGGCTTTAGTTAGCGTCCGTTTCTATACAAATTGATGCCTTGTCGCACTTGATGCATCATAGATAGGACAACCCTTTTTTATCCTTCCACCGTACTGGCACTCTCTGGGCCACATGAAGCCTCGAGCAGTACACGATGCCAGGATCACCACCGCCGTACCGGCCTAAGGCCGACCTCATCGCCAGAGGCGTCAAGCGCCCAAGTCCCCTCGGCACATCGACCTTCATCGGCTTGCGCGCGCTCGACCCTCTGCTCCAGTATCGCATCCTCGCCCATGGACTCGGCACCGGGTTTCTCGCCAAGCTTGGCATATCAACCATACCCCTTAGCGCGGGCGTAGTCACACGGACGGGCTTCAAGATAATCGACCAGCTCGGCCTGCCCCTCGAGCGGCTCATCCTGCTCGGCATGGCTGCCGGCTCAGCGGCGAAGCAGATCTTCTGGGTCACATACATATCGCAAGAGGAATTCCCGCCCAAATCCGCCGTCATCGTCTCCGCCTTCAACTCCTTCTGCAACAGCATAAACTCGCTGCTGCTCCTGACGACCGCCACCTCCGCCGCGCTCTCGACGAAGCCGCTGACTGTCCCCGTGCCCGGCACCCGCGCCAGGCTGTCGCTGCCGGTCGCCGTGGGCACGGTCCTGTACATCCTCGGCATCCTGCTCGAGACGGGCTCGGAGCTCCAGCGCAAGCGCTTCAAGGACGACCCGGAGCACAAGGGCCGGCTCTGCAGGGAGGGCCTCTGGAGCTGGGCCAGGCACATCAACTACACGGGGTACACCCTCTGGAGGGGCGGGTACGCCCTCGCGGCCGGCGGCTGGGTGGCCGGCGCTGTGGTGGTCGCGTTCCACGTGCACAACTTTGTCGGGAACGGCATCGTCTCGCTCGACTACTACATGAGCCGCCGCTACAAGGACCAGTGGGGCCGCTACAAGGAGGACGTCAAGTGGAAGCTCGTGCCTGGTCTCTACTGAGCCGTTGGTGAACCCCCAACCTCTGTGATTTCTTTTCAGTTTTGGTGGTGGCATTTATCTCGGACACACGCATCTGCATCGTGGTGGTCCAACCGGCGTTATTTGTAAAGGGGTGGCTGCTAAGCCTTGAGGAGCATTGAAGATTGAAAACGGGGAGTAACTGCCCTTGAAACTGTTTAGAGGAGTAACTAGAGTAGGTAGGTAGATAGCATGATCATTAATAGAAATCCGGTCTGCTGCTTTTTAGTCAAGGTTGCTTGTAAGAAGTACAAGTTGGTGGTCACAGACACCAGCACCTGCTCTACTACCACGTACCATTGCACAAGCGCTTTGTGGTCACCCAATCAATCTGTGACCCTCAACGCATGTATTGCGCACGTTGTACATAGTAGTGCTTCTCCTGACTGTTGACCCGCATCAATTGCCGAATCAACCAAGATTGATAATATTGTTCCGAGACTCAGCAAGGGGTTGCGGCGAAGAGATGGCGCTAAGATAAACCTGCAGCGTATGAGTTGCAGGTGTGGGACCCTACGTCAGGCCGACAGGCCGCTGAAAGGTCCCCTGTCGGTCGGCCGTGATCAGCGTGATCAGCGGGCCAGGATCCGTCATTTTGTCCCGAGAGCGGCGGGTCATCGCGAATTCAGCCCTGTTTCCTTCTAAATTCAATGCCGAGGCCGCGAGCTTTCCTCTGGGCAAACACATTTTGAATCTTTTGACCAACTTCCGTCCCTCTCACGTACTTCCTTGTTATTTTCCTGCGATGCTTTTGGTGCGTCGAATAGACTTAGAGTCAACATTATAGACCCCTAACGCGGCATCTTCGCCGCCCCTTCCAAAATGCGCGCATGCGCCGCCCGAACGGCCCCACGATGCCCTGTCGCCTCGACCCCTCGGACATATCTCGCTTTTAGAAGCCGCGGACAGCGTTCAGTATCCACGAGGCCGTCACGGACAAGCTCTCGACCCCCAGAGACCCGCACGATACTGCCAGCCCAAAGGTTGGAGGAGCAACGATCGCGCGCCCTTCTTCCATCAATTGGCCCTGCAGGGCAGAGGAGGCGGGCGTCCGTGGCCACTGCGACAACAGAAAATGGTGCGCGTCGGGCACAAGACAAGATATACGTTTTGCTCGCGCTTGCTGACTTCCTCCAGTCAACCACGACGACTTAGGCCCTATTCAAGAATACGACCGGCGCGTCGCTGAAGGCCGCTTGAAGAACGACGAGCACCAACGAGGCAATTACCCCACGAAACAGTTGTCGACTTGGCGCATGCACTGACATGCGACGAAACAGGCATCATACAGAGTTTACAACACCTGCACGATGAACTGCGGCACTACAAAGCCCGGCCCGTCGTCCACCCAACCCTCGAGTCGCTAAAACCGGCAAAAGGGCTGTTTTCATTCTTTGGCGGAGGAAAGGCGAAGGCTGCGCTGCAGGACATACCGGCGGACCTGCCTCGAGGGTTGTATCTGTTTGGCGATGTTGGAAGTGGCAAGACGATGTTGATGGACCTCTTCTACGACACCCTGCCAAGCGCGGTCCGGTCAAAAACGAGGATACACTACCACAACTTCATGCAGGACGTACACAGGCGGTTGCACCGCATGAAGATGGAGCACGGGAACGAAATAGATGCTGTGCCCTTCGTTGCCGCGGATATCGCGGAGCACGGGAATGTTCTGTGCTTCGATGAGTTCCAGGTCACCGACGTGGCGGATGCCATGATTCTGCGGAGGTGAGCCCATCTCTCACTACAGCCCCTGCGTGTCACAAGCTGATGTCCTGCCTCATAGGCTATTGGAGGCGCTCATGTCTCACGGAGTCGTCCTAGTCACAACTTCCAACAGGCACCCCGATGACTTGTACAAGAATGGCATCCAGCGCGAGTCCTTTGTCCCCGCGATACACCTCCTCAAGAGCAGGTTACACGTGATAAACCTCGACTCGCCAACAGACTACCGGAAAATCCCCCGTCCCCCATCCGGAGTCTACCACACCCCGCTTGATGCTCACGCCGCAGACCACGCCGAAAAGTGGTTCCGCTTCCTGGGCGACCCCGAGGCCACCGAGCCGCACTCCGAGGTCCAGCACGTCTGGGGCCGCGAGATCTTCGTGCCCCGGGTCAGCGGCCGCTGCGCGTGGTTCACCTTCGACGAGCTGATCAAGGAGCCCAAATCGGCCGCCGACTTCATCGAGCTGACGCGGTCCTACGACGCCTTCGTCGTCACGGACGTCCCCGGCATGACCATCAGGGAGCGGGACCTCGCCCGCCGCTTCATCACCTTCATCGACGCCGTATACGAGTCGCACGCGAAGCTCGTCCTCACCACCGAGAAGCCCCTGACGGAGCTGTTCACGTCCAAGGACGAGATCGCCGAGTCCCTCCTCAAGGGGTCCGGCCGGCAAGGGGGGGACGCGAAGCCCGACGGCCACGAGGTGAGCCAGGTGGTCAAGGAGATCATGGAGGACCCGGACAAGCAGGCGGACAAGCTCAAGGGGTCCGCGCTGTTCGCCAACGACGAGGAGGCCTTCGCCTTCTTCCGCGCGCTGTCCCGCCTGACCGAGATGGGGAGCGTGGAGTGGGTCGAGCGCGGCATGGGCCTCGAGAACAGGGGCGGAAAGAGCGAGCGGGATGGCTTCATGAAGGCCCGCTCGAGGCAGATGGAGGACAGCATGTAGGACAACAGCATGTAGTTCCCGGGGACGCCCGGCTGCGTCTCTGGGAGGCGGGCAGTTGGGGTGTNGGGGGGGGGTTGCTGTTGGCAGCATAGCGAAGCATTGCGTGGAATAGCAACTTTATCGTTGTATATAGACTTGAAGCATGTTTTTTTGGTGGGCTCCTTGTCCAAAAGTTCTTACACCTTATGGTTTAATTATGTTTTATGGCCTTGGGACAGTGGGACAGTATCGCGGGACTGAGGCGCATTTGCTTGCCCTTTTTTCAACTAGAAATTAAGACCTGTATGCATTCAGATGGGCAGGCCGAGTATAACTAACTGCCCAGGTGGTTTCGTTCTAAATCCGATTACGATAACCGTACACAAAGAGAGGCTGCGCGCAGTCAGCTGGTCCCTTCATATCACTGTGACTATTCCCGCAGTACCGCTACTTACAAAAACTTACAAGCATAACAGCGGAGCTCTGTTTAACTCAACTGCCTTTCTACACAATACAGCAATAAGAAAATCCATAACAATATAAGAGCTTAACACTGCCTCGCAACGGAGTACACAATGTAGATAATAGTAGGTTTAAAATATAATGATGATGCTCACTCTAAATAATGCGATAATCGAGTCATTCCGAGTTCCATAACCTGAGCCAGGAGCAAACAGCCCCAGACCTAGACATCGATCACTGCATTCCCAGATGATCACGCATATTCTGCCCACCTGTTTGCATACAATTAAGGTCACTGCCGCGAGGCCTCTTGTCGTCCTCCGTGGTGACTGCATTGGATTCTCTACCGCCCCTGGAAGGTCTGTATGAGCTTCAGAGCCGCCAATTGAGCATCACGATGCTTCTCCAAGATCACCAGTTGAAATCATTATTCGCGTTGAGTGCAACATAGGACTCAGTTAAAATCACTGCATTGCTTGCTGGCATCGCAAGGCAGAGTGTTGCATTTGAGAAATGGTGATCTTTCAAGGTTGTTTTGGTGCTCTCTCCCAGGTTCAATGCTATAGTTAGAAGAGAAGAGCTAGCTATGGCGGGCCTGGAGGAGCCTCACTTTCTCCGAAAAAGGTCCATCTCTCTTTGTAGTACTTGAGTCCCTTTCATATCCATATTTCTGAATATTACATATAGTAATACTGAGATTACAAGTGGCTGTATTGGCTAGAATTCCGACGATGGAACGGGCCGGAGGGCAGGGCACCATTCTATACATAAGTACGTATTACCACAGACCCTGCTTAAATGCGCCATATTCAATGCCAAACTTTTGTAGAGCGAATTCACCTGCGGTCATAATACTGCTGCCCGCCGCCAAACGGGTTGGCCTGGTCAGAAGGCTCCGGACCATCTCGCCCACCAGCACCAGCACCATCCATCAACGGGATGTAGCCTCCACCACCACCACCCATCCCGACAACAGAAGACGACGGCCTCTTCGCCTGAGCCGCAGCCGCCATCGCGGCCTCGGCAGTGCGGCGGTCCCTCCTGCGCCGGCCGCGCTCCCTGCAGCACATGAGGCACAGCGTCCCGACGGCGACGGCGAAGCCGGCGCCCATGATGCTCCCGACGACTATGCCCCCCGCGCCCATCCCGCCCGTCGGCGCGCACCGCACGGCGCCGTCGGCCTGGCTGAAGCTGCACCTCTTGCCCGGCACGCAGGTGGGCACCACCGCGGTGGTCGCCTCGCAGGCCGTCTCCTCGGCGTCGTTGATGTAGGAGCAGGCGCTGGTGGCCACGGCCGTCGGCGTCATGCACGTGACGGTCGTGTATGTCGTCCCCGTGAGGTGCTGCACCATCACCCACGTGTTTGTTGCCGTGGGCGGCGCGGTGGTGTCGTCCGGCTGATCGCTGCTGCTGCTGTCGCCGTCGTCGTTGTTCTGGGCTGCGCGGATGGCGGCGGCGGCGGAGACATCTCTGATCGGGTGCAGGGCGTCCATCAGTCCGCCCGGGTGCCGCAGCTCGACGTTGCTTGCCTCTCCTCCCGGGTTGGTTCTGCAGCGCTCGGCTGCCCACGCTGTCTCGGCCTCGGCGTCGTGTGGGGTGCAGCCTGCGTCGACGAGGCAGGACTGTAATGTGCCCTGGCTCTCTGAGAGGTCACTCAGGCAGAGGGTGACTACATCTTGGATCCCGCATGGAATATCTGCGGCGATCTTGTACCTGTAGGCCAAAGAGCATTCCTCGAGTGGTCCGGCCACGATCGTGTTGGCCAAAGAGGCGACCAACAACAACGCCTGAGAGTCCAGCACCATTCTTGCCAGCTTCATCCTTCGTAAGGCCAAGTAGTGGCCCGTTCGAGTATTATGAGGAAGTGAAATTGGGAATAAAGCTTAGAGGAGCGGCACGTGCTTGGTATGAGTAAGTGGCAAGTATTCGTCACACTGGAATAGATGACCAGAATGAAGTGGAGAGGATGCGAGGTTTCTCGGACACCGAGAGATAAAGCTTTGCTGTTTATAATGATAGGAAATTGGGAGGCAAGAGGAATATTGCCCGCTCGAGCATCCCAAGTGACAGTAAGATTCCCACATTGCTGACGTCTCCCCACTGGCATCAGCCACGTTCAATGCAGATCCACACCTGTATGCATCCAACAGGCGCAGTTGATCCTGTCAGACCTCTTCCCAGCACTCTCAGACACACCGCTGTCCGATTTGTGCCTGGCCAACAAAAGGCAGGCCTCTAGCTGTCACCAACAAACGAGCTACTTGTGGCACAGTGAAACCATGAAGCCTGTTGGTAACTGCGCCTCTTTGTTTGCTACACATTATGGACGCTCACAGACTGCGTGTACGGACAGGAGACGGGGTGGCACAGCATCCTCACCACCTGGGCACAGATGTTCCGCCGGCAGGGATTGGGCTTACTGTGTCAATTGTGCCCCCTGAGTACGGCTTTTGCTTGCGTATGCTCCTGCGATGTAACATGTCTTGCTTGAGGAAGCAGAAATGACAAAGGGATGCTTGATCGATAGGCGAGAAGAACTGTGTTGTTCTGGCGCGGCAGTCGTTGGTTGATGACAGGGGCGGAGATCTATTCTATTCGTTGAGATCCGGAAATCCTCCTCTTTTCAGGTGCAGTGAATGCGCGTTCTGTTACACGCCGTATCATGATTCTACAATTTCCGTCTGTCGACATTCTGTCAGTGCGAACTGCCCAGGTCATTGGACGGTCACAATTCATCAGAGACAGACCGCAGAGTTAGTTATGTAGCTATTTTTGTCATTAAAGCCGACGGGCTCTATTCATAGTACGATCAAAGCGAGACAACGATCTTTTTCGCGGACACTCCCCCCTTCAGAGTGTACATGGCTCCCTGAAGGGCCTCGAGACCTTCTCCGACAACCGCCGACTCGGGAGCAATTGTGTACTTGCCGTTAGCAAGCGCACCCGCCAGGAAGTAATTGAAGACAGCCGAGGCGAGCTCAATGTCAGGCCTGAGCTCCTCCACGAATTTGCTCTGGATCCCTTCAGGTAGTGGGAACCCCGGCACCATGGTCAGGGCCACAAATGTGCTGCCTTCCGTACTCAACACGACGGCTGCACAAGCTTCCACGATCCCAGGAAAGACAGAAAAGTCCACTCCGCCATTGGCGATAGCCCCAGCCACCTTCTTGCCCCTGAAAGCGGCAACCAGCTCGTCTTTTATGGTGGGGCTGTTGTCTGTGATGTGTCAGTAATTTTTGACAGCCTTGATAGGGGCTGGTTACAAATGTATACAGGGTTCAGGTGTGTTTTCAATGAATGGCATATACGTACAGTCAAAAACTTGAGAGGCTCCGAGCCCCTTCACAAGTTCAAATCGGCCCGGAGAGGCCGTTGTGATCACCTCATATCCAGCGGCAGCCGCCAACTGGATAGCATTCGAGCCGACGCTGGTTGAGCCGCCCCAGATCAGAACTGTCTCGTTCTTCGGGGTCGCGGATGCGGACGGCAGGCTCAACGCTAGGTAGTCCCTGTGGAAGAGAGCCTTGGTTGCGACAGAGACGCCCATTGGAAGCGCGGCCGCCTGCTCAAAAGTGACAGAGTTGGGTATGGCCGTCGCCAGGTGCCCCGCCAACAGCACGTGCTCCTGGAACCCTTGATTCACGAGCCCGGCCACCCTGTCGCCGACTTTGAACTCGGTCACCCCGGAGCCCAGGGCCTCAACCTCGCCGGCGATGTCGTAGCCCAGGATGGCTGGGTATTTCAGGAACGGGATCTTCTCTGGGCCCATCTCCTGCTGGAACCAGTCGACAGGGTTGATGGCGATGGCACGGTTCTTGACGATGATCTCGTTCTCATTCGGCGTTGGGTAGGGGACCTCTTTGACCTCGAGCGGCGCCTTGGTCGCCGTCAGAACCGCGGCTCTGTTGGAAGGCATCATGTGTTTGCGGGACTACCCGGTGTCACAATAGAACGTAATTTAAGAAATAATGCCAAGTTTTATTCTCCTCGCGGATTATGCTACTTTGGCAGACTCTGGGGACTTTATAGTCAATCTTGTCAGACTGAGGGGCTCATGACCACAAGTTTCTGTTTGGTCAGACGGAGTTACGCGGAATTAGGTGTGCTGATGCCGGGACATTAGCGCTTGGTTTAAATTGCACTAACATGATCATTGCATCACTGCCCAAAGTCGTTACAGTAATGCCTTGAGTTCAATGTTGCAAATTTAATAAGAGGCCGGAATTTGAGAAGTACCCGGGCGAGTTGTCACAAGAGGTAACCGCTGCACTATGGGTTAGCTACGCCTTTCCTCATAACAAAAGGTACAGAGTTCCAGAATGGAGGTTCTGGAAATATAGTACAGTGTACATACTAAGCACCTAGCTATGGCTGTTACCATTATAAGGCGCAGAAGGGAGTGTCCTGAGTGTGCGCAAGTGAGAGTGTGCAGGTGAACAGAAAGGTCTTACAGGTAATAGAAACAAGCAGAAGAGTCCCAGGAAAGACCAGGCAATGGCATTGATACAAAAAAAGGGTATGGCTATCATTGTTAGGTTAATCAGGTTCAAGCAGCGGGAAGACAACTTTTGTGCAAAGAATCGCCTGTTTGTAGAGAGCTCTGAGTAGGATGGCTCTTACAGGCGTGGACTGCTACCCAGAAACAAGGAGTGAAGCACCTGTATTATATTGCTATGTGGCATGCCCCGTAGGGCAGCTCGGTCAGGCTATGAATCTAGAAAGTAATTGTCCATAAAATCAATTACAATAAGTGATCGATGGACATGGGTCAACTGAGAGGACTACCTGAACGATACAGTCGATTTCCAACAAAACCCATTCATTGGATTTCAGATATTATACCATAATTTGTTGCCTGCTTACATTGGAACCCATTCATTTGCCTTCACAACTTCGGCCATTCGTACTATATGATAATGACAATTATACCTAGGTAATTACTTCCGTCCCGTGCCATTCGCAAGTTTTCGTCTTTCACTCAACCACTCTTGCACCAGGTCCTTAAAGTCGCTTGGCCCGTACCGGTAGAACAGCTCTGACCAAATTCCGGATTTAGCATACTTCCTGTATGTTGCTAATCCCAAGTCATTGCCAAGCAGGTCCATATAGGACAAGCAGTCAAACACCAAATCAGGGCATCTGCCTCCAGCTCCACCAGCTTCATGAGGATGTCTGATGCTGGAGTACTCGTTATGGAGAATTGATTCATACTTGATCTTTGTATGATCCACTGCTTTCGAGTTCAGGTGCGGAAGCTCGTCCAAGAAGAAAGCCGTCACCCACAGAGCCTGCAATTGCGCGATCATGGTGGCATGGAGAGCGAGATGAGTGCCAATGAAGGCGATGTTCCGCTGTTCTAGGAGGTTCTCATCCGGAGGTACAAGGAAACGATACAGTCGGTAGCCAGGAGAGACCTTGCCGGAAGACTGAGGAAGGGCTTTGACTGTCTCCACCGTTCCTGGAGGAAGTGTTCGCTTTGGCGGCCCCCTAACAGCGGGCAAGCGGCCGAATATTTCCGCATGAGCCCTATCAACGAATTGCTGGATCTTATCATCATTGGGGCTCTGCAGGCCCAAACGCGGTCTGATCCCATCAGGGAGGAAGCGAACTGGAGGATCCGTGGCCCAACCGGTGCAGCAGACGAATATGTCAGCGTTCAGGTCCTCCCCATTCGAGAGATGCACCGTAGCATTGGACAGAGAAGCAACGTCGGCAATGTGCACAGTGATATTCCCTTCGCGGACAAGATCAAACCACGGAGACGTGTAGTTGTGAATGCTCAGCGAGTTGCCCATCCAGAATGGGCTCACCCATGGCTTCAACTTTTGCGTCTCCGGGTGCTCGTCATAACGGTGAGCTGCATATGCGAAGCCCTGAATGACGTCCCAGAACTTAGACACAACCTTCCGGCCGAGAAAAGTCCCATGGAGAGCGCTGCGGACCCAGCCTATAATCCCACTCGTTTCGCTCCAGATGCAGGGGTCAAACAAGGTGAACAATCGAGTTGCTGCCAGACGTTGGACTGACACCTTGAAAGGCGAGAAGAAGACGGGCCAGACACAGCTCGGCCCGCCGCCGCTGGGCCTCATGACCATATGGACATGGGCTCCGGTCTTTGCAGCGAAGAAGGCGGTATCCCACGCTGACTTGTTGCCACCGAGTACGACAACGTGTCCAGCATTCTCAACCTCGTGAGCACGGTGTCTCAGCTCTTTGGCGTGAAACAGGGGTCGATTGAAACTTTGTTGTCCAGCAAACTTGGGTATGAAGGGCTCAGAGGTGAGTCCAGTCGCCACCACAAGCCTACGGGTAATGACGCTTCGTGGCTCGGTGTCCGGATGCCCCGGTTTTACAGAGACGAGTCGCAAGAGCCATGTGCCGTCGTCCAAGAGCTCTGCCGACTCGACATTTTGCCCTAATTGTATGTGAGGTTTTAGGCAGAAATGCTCAGCAAACTGCGCCAGGTAGTCATGGACGGCTTCACCGGGAATATGATGTCCGGGCTTGACGTTGAACCGCTCAGGTTCCATGGGGAAATCCGAAAACTCGTATGTCCCGAGAATGTTATTCGTTTTGAGGTCCGGGTAGAGTCTTTCTGTTGCCCAGGTTCCTCCAACAGACGCTGCCCCATCGAAGATGGCCATGCTGGCATCTGGACAGGCTTCCAAGTAGGTCTTTGCCATGGCAAGGCCATGCCACCCTGGCAGCCGTCAGCTGGGGATCGCAAGGTCACCCAAGAACAACCTACCCGCTCCAACGATTGCAATATCTAATCGCTGCATGGTATATCAGACTGCGATGCCCAAAGTACATATGTAATCAACAATCGGTGCCATCGGAGGCTCTAGATCACAAGATGCCCCCCTCCAGCCTGCCTCGAGCTTATCTCGAGGTAACGCAACACCGGCTAGGTTTGGCGCCTAATCGGAATTAGTGCCACTGCATACCTAGTTTCCGGGGCCTGTCCAAGACTCGCATTGGTCAGGTTTCCGATCCGGAAGTACAGTTCGGCCCCTGTAATTCTATCCATGTAGGTACCTACTTTAGATTGCATCGCTAGAATACTAGGCTATTCAGTGTGTGCTGCGATGTACCTACATGGATATAAATACAGGGGCCAAAGTGTACCTTGAAAATCCGATACTGGTCAATGACGCGAGGATGCTGACCAGTATCTATATGTACGGAGTAACCGGTCCTAACGGAAAGAGCGATGACTGGTCAGGAGGCGGCCTGGTGGGCCTTTGCGAGGGGCGCGAGTAGTCGGGGCGATGTCTTCAGGCCGTGCCTAAGTGTGTTGTTATTGGGCAATGTGGCGTCACGTCTTTTGGGGGCCAAATCAGTCTTTTTTAAAAATAAAATAAGAAAAAAAATTTCACCTACCCAGTGGATTCAACCTTGGCATGCAAGGACACAGAGCCCAAGGGGCTAAAGGACAAGAAGCACACCAGGAGGGTGAATGATCATCATTCGCAACCATCGAAGCCCGCGGCCCAGGGCTCGTCCACGAAGAAGTCATCAAACGTGCCCGAAAAGTTCTCGCCCAGGGCAGGAGCAGCGGTGAATGTGCCTGCGATGGGGGCAAATCGACCGGCTGTAGCAGAAGGACTGGCCGGAATAAATGGGCTGGTGGTGGCGAGTAGGCCGCCAGGGCCCAGGGACGACTGAACCTGCCGGGAACCCAGCCTGCTGCTGCCCAGTGGAGGCTGCGAATGACGAGACGGACGGCTCAGCGGTATTCAAAGGTTGAGCAGAATAGAACAGGTCAGACCCAAGCCTAGCCGCCTGCGCCGCCCAGGTCGGTTGATCGATCCGGTTTTGTCTACTCGGCGAACGAGGTCAATTTCTAAATATCGGTTGAGTGTGCTCCACTAAGTGAGTGATGTGAGAGAATTTGCGATGTACAACCAGCTTTAGAATTATATCGAAGTTTTTATTTCCATTAGCATGGTGTGTTGAATGCACTTGGTGTACTTCATATGGCTTGAATGTATTTGATACACTTGATAGACTTACTATGCTTTGCTTGGTGTACTTGACCTACTTGTCATACGTGATTGTTGAAAGTGCTCGGACAGCAAAACCTCGCCTTCCATAACCCTGGGCCAGCAGCCTTCAGGTCAGAATCGTTAGTACTCCTGTCTTCTCTCTGAGAAGGCATGATGTGGCCGAGGGAAGAGCAGGAGGGAAAGAATTCTGGTGGATATCTCGAAGTCCACCAGAGGGGACTTCAGGAGGTTCTAAAGTTCCGACGGCCAGAAGGTCACAAACAAGACCTGCCAATAAGACAACCATTTCATAACCAAGTTTGCTCCGATGCGTGGCAGTATACATTTCCGTACTCGCTAGGTACTTCTATTGTTCCAGGAGCACTTGAGAAACCTTCAAATGCATAATCAGTGTTCAAAATCCATGTCGGCCTCAATACGGGTGTAATGTGGTGTTAATAAACCGTGACCGCACCGTGCCAGCAACGTTCACCTTTCATATCGCTCGACTGTGTCCCTAAGTACTGGAGCGGCTTTATAACAGTTCTAGACGGAAAGTGGCTCAATTCTGGGAGAGGCTCAAAATGGGAACAGCGCATGAATGGTGCAGGAGCACGGAAGAGTGCAGAGTGCAGGAAGAATGCACAGCTTCGGCGTTCAATACTAGGTAGCCTACTTGAAATCAAATTGGCTCACCTTTTGTATGTGTACACGTAGTACGGTTTTTTTGAAACAACACCTCTTCCACTAAATCTCCTCCGTGAGAGACACCCCTTCATCTTCTTCCTCATTCCTAAGGCCCCTTCTTCTCCCCCTTCTAAAGTTCTGACTAGCTGGCGGGAGGTAGGCATGCCTTCCTCTCTTCTGGATGAAGGCGCCGCTGGCCGGTGTGCACTCTTGCACTCTTGCACTCTGCACCCTTCCTGCGCCCTATTCCTGCCTGACAACGTGCAATGCCAGTGCTTAGGTATCATTGTGGTACGTTCGACCAAGAGACGCGAAGGAAAGAGCCAGCTGAACATGGCGCGATTGCATCAAACCTACTTACAGACAAACCAGCCTTCGCTCGGATAACTTGTTGGCCCAATTCCCTTCTTCTCCTCTTTTCTGCTCAGGTCGGAGAAGACGACTTCATTCCCCATCGCCTGCGGCTTTCACTTAAACGGCAAGGCTATCAACGTCCTCATCCCATGCCCTCCTCAACACGGCGCGCTGAAATTTCATAATTTCCTCATCGACAAAATCGTCTCAGTTATCGACCGAGCCTATAAACGCGTTCTCTGATGTGGCGAACTATCACCAGTACAGGTTGCTAGCCGTGTCTTCTCATCACAGACAATGTGTTGTCATCCTGTCAAGGTGCAGACCCTCTCAGTAATCTTGCTCCCCTTCCTACCAGCTACCCAAAATAATTTAAGGCCTCAATCTGGATGCCATCTTCTCGCTACCTAGATCATGTGGAGGAAGTCATCCTTGAAGGGGTGTGTGTGGGGGGGAGGTGAGGGAGGGTCGGGTTTCTTACTTTTCTTTTCCACGCCGCATTCAGCCGACCCATGACCTTTCGTAGGGGCTAACAATAAGAAACCGCCGACTTTTAGGTCCATTCAAACCGGTCCAAGCCTCCTCCGTCGACGGCGAACTCCCTCTAGCAGAAATCAAGGTTCCTGCAGACTACACCAAGGACATGCTTTCTGGCCGTCAGCATTGATTCAGTACCGCACTACCCGATGAGATTCGCCCCATTGCACGGTTAGTGATGAGGTTTGGATGAAGAAGCGCACAAGTTCTGTGGACAAGTTGGCAGGCAGGCTAGGGATGGTTTAGAAGAAGCTGATCACAATGGAATCAACCTCACTGACACCCACGAACCGTATGTGTAGGATAGTGGCAGAACTGTATCTCAGTCCTTGGTACCCAATAAGTGTGCTCACGTCTTGTCCGTACCACATGGAATGGTGAAATGGTAACGTTCCTAGTGACACACGTAATGCTTACTGGGCAAAAGTGTGCTTATGGCAGCTGCCTGGGGATCAGATCAGATGTAATAACAATTTCATTAGGTTGGGGGGTTTTGCAGAAGAAAGGAAGGAAGCTATCTACAACCTCGCTGGCGAAGGCTTAAGTATGTGGCTGCAGGGGTCTGTGCAGGGGTTGCCTGCTAGAGAGGGAGATTCCGGGCTCGACCCCCGGGTTTGGGAATTTTTTCTACACCATCCATCCTTACTATTTTTTTTTTTTTTTTGGCCTGTAGATTGATGGTTAACAAATAAGAATGCAGAGATTCGCACGTACGAAAACGGAGGAAATATGCACCTGCTTCCAACCTACACTAACCAGCAGCCTGGCTGCTGGACCTATGCCTAAATACATGTGTAATGGATGGGCCGGGCGTAACAGACACAGTGCCAAGGTGCTTCTGGCCCGCTGTTGCGTCCAACTTCGGGTACATTTTACTTCAGCGGCCTATTTAGATATGGGAAGACGCACGTAAAACTCCGTCACAACTCTTGGTCTATGTTGTAATCGCTTCAAATCAAGAAGCACTCTGCTCTATAAAAAAAAATACATGTATTCGGTGTCGCACCACTCCGGTATTTGCTTGAGGTTCTAAAAAACATCTATTTAGCCGGCAACACTTGAGTCGCCGCCGATGTCCATCGCGACCATGAGTACCAATGCCACAACTCTCCCGGCTACATTCAACGATGAGCGAGAGCAAGCTGACCTGATCAAATATCTTACCGCAGAGGCCTTGTTGGGAAGAGCATCGGATTTGCATTCTGAGGTCAAAACCATGTAGGCAAGTAGTGACAGGCCGCGGTTGAGTTACAAGTGAGTCTAACGGCTCTAGGACTCCAGGGCATGACCTCGAAAAGTATCTGAATGAGAACTAGGGACCCGGGAAACACTTATGAGGACCTCTGAGAGTGCGTCCGCCAAGATATCCAAGAAATTGAGGGCTGGTGCGCCACAACCAAAATAGACGCTGCTCGGTATCGCCGCTTTGGAGTCAGCCTCCCAAGGCCCTCTGCACATCATTTCAGTACTACGACTGTCTTTATGGATAGCCAGAAAGTGTACAGAGGGGAGTATCACTCACATCCTTGCGACGAGATCAACTGCGTCGTTCAGATCGACGAGGGGCCTGAACTCAAGGGAATGAAGGGGTGGCGGGGCGATGGCTGGACGAGCCCGGCTGCAGGAACACACGACTGCCATCAGATTAGACGGAAACCTCAACGAAGATGACTTGCTAGAACATTTGTTTGCCTAGGTTCGAAATGGTGCAGCATGTAAACGTGGTGCTTCCAGCGCATAGTAGGAACCTGGTCGGGGCTCAGGCTAGTGTACGAGAACATTCCACTCTGTACAGACAAGAAACTACGAGCGCAGGCCGAGTAGGTCAGTTGGATAGACTAATCGTACCCGAGACAAGAGGTTTACACAAGATCCTGGGGTCTGTAACTCGAGTAGCTTGCTATGGAGTGCCTCCGTCATGGACCGGATACGCTCATCGAAACCAGGTCTTGAATTCCACTACCGACGCACCTCTGGATCTTGAAAAACACCTGGGCACGCTGACAATACTACATCCCCATCTTGGCGCCACCGGGTTACTCGTCGCGGGTGAAATAAATGGGGCAGCGAAAGCACACTGACACTCTCATCGTTGATACCGCGAGCTAGTGCAACGTGACAGGCGCCCAACCCGTTGGCCGTAAAGGCCGAAATTCTTTGAACGTCACTGAGCGACGCAGATATTGACAGACAGACGGCTTCTGGTGGGGAAAGTGTCGAATTGCCCAAGCACCAGCGTCGACCTCTCCTGTTGCAGAGCTATGATAGGCCAAGTCGAACAGGACGACGAGTCCGGGGCGCTGGTAAGTCTCGGCGATTCTCTTCCATTGCTCATGAGAAGGGCCGGTTCGTGTCTGGCGTGTAGGACGATGGCATCGCCCTTTGAACCTTGGCTTGAGAGGGTGTTAATTAAGGATGCCATCCGAGTCCAGCGACCGCGTAGGGTTGCTGTAGTAGGGGACCTGTGAGCCCCGGAGATGGTGAAGACGACATGAGGACGATGAAGCGTGGTCCAGGATCCCATGTCGTGGTACCAGGAAGATTGAGCTCGATACACGGATGGTAATTCTGAAATCCCAGAAAAGAAATCATCAAGAGAGATGAAATTCTGAATGCTTTAGACCAGACCGATAGGCCTGTATGGTATATTACCCTCACGAAATCAGCCAAACTCACGTGCTGCTCATAACTCACCCGCCGTGTGAGGAGCAGTCCCCAGTCCCAGGTCTCAGCCGTTTCCCGGGGGTGCCCATGCACGGATCCAAAACGCAACAAAGGGCCCTACGGCTTAAACACAAACTTCTGGTTCCCGCTCGCCTCGTCTGCTACGCCAGGCACCGACATCTCCTGGCCCACCTGGCTGCCGGCCACCTCGGTCGGGCGCTCGTCGACGCCCATCTCCACCGGCTGCCGGTTCAGCGCGGGCATCTCGGCCGGCCACGAGGGCTTGGTGCCGTCGTAGCCCGGCGGCGGCGGCGAGCGGAGCGCCGCCAGCACGTCGTTGGGGTTGTGGCCGCGCTCCTCCATGATGGCGAGCAGCTCGTTCACCTTGCGCTCCATGTTCCTCTTGTTCCGGTCGACCTCTATGCAGGAGAGGACGAAGAGGGAGAACTGGCATGCTCTGGGGACGGGGCGCCTATGTCAATAACATGCGCGGATGTGCTCGGTAGCGGTACTGATTTCTTTGGTCTCCACATTGTAGGGAAGGGGTGCGAAACTCACGCCGTGGCCAAGTTGACGGCACACCAGAAGTATATCACACGCGCCCACATCGTGTACGTGGACGCCGATATGCCCTCCGAGCCCTCGGTGAAGACACCGTCGTACTGATGGGTAGAGGTGGTTGTGGTGAGCCACAGGATCGATATGATCAGGCCGGCGAGCCACAGCAGCAGCTCGCAGGCGAGGTGCGCGGCCGGGATGATGCCGTTGTTCCTGTCGCGCCTGACGGCGAGTAGCATGAGCTCGCTGGCCTCCCACATGAGGCCCAGGAGCGGCTGCCATGTTCGCACCCCGGTGTTAGCCACGAACCATGTGCGGCGTCGAGGGTGGTGGCCTCGGGCGCCGAGACAATTCCATCCCAAAAGCTGGCCCCACTTGCCCTGGGGACCCGGGGCTGGAGTATGCATGTGTTGGTGGTGGACTTACATACGGGAGCCCATACGTCGGGGCAAAGAGGATCCATGTATCCCATCGTCTTGGGGCGCTGCAGTAGACCAGACTGGTGATGGTCGCGGCGAGCGACAAGACGATGATTGCGCCCCTAACAGCAATCTTTGCAGTGGCCCATCGAGGGTTTGTAGCCTGGTCGATCCCCTTCTGCTTCGTTCGTCGCACGGTGCCGCTTAGGTCCGTCATGTTGGGTTGCTTAGTATCCGGGTCCGACGCCGAGCAGTGAGACGGGGGGGAAGCAAGCGGAATCGGTATTCAGTCAGTGGGTCCCATCCGGAATATAGCAAGCAGGATTGAAAAGGCCTAAAAGGGGAAGTACTGCAACGTGCTGAAGTGAAGGTGGTCGGAAAGATAAAAAAGTACGGCGAAGAAAAGACACATACCTACCAGGCAAGGCTCGTAGTCGCCTCATGCAATGTCGCATTTCGCTTCTCCCAAGTCTCACTGCCTTTTTTACACCGGGCGTCTTTCGCCTGCCTCTCCATCGGAAGGATCAAGTATGGGTACACCAAGATCCCCGTATTGATCGCTCTCACCGTCTCATTCGCCAGGGCGCCTCGGCACCGTCGACCCGCAAACTCGGCTGCCTGGGCCGACCCACAAACCTCACGCTGCCCTGCGGGCGCTCAAGGGCACACCTCGCCGGCTCTACTATTAACCTTGTCAGCATTGAGACGTGAGTTCTTCCTCTCGGTCTGCCTTATTTCGAGGTGCCATTGCAGCAACTGACCTTTGGGCCTTCCTTGATCAGCTGGGGGTCATCTTCAGCTTCGAGCTGCGGGACTACGAGTCAGATGCGACAAATGTTTCGCTGGATCTCCAGCTGAAGGATCCGCGGCCTAAATAGTGAGGTGGCATCGGGTCGCATTCAACGCCCAGGTTTGGGGCCGTGGCGAAGTGCTGCGGAAAACAATAGATGGCATCGCAGGTCGTAGGAGCAACTTGCTGGCACTGGGGCCTTGGCGCACATCTGAGAGGAACAATATGATTTGGCCTGCCGGGGCCAAGATTGCACCAACAGCGTCATCGCGCAAATACTTACCTGTCACCATTGTAGCCCGGCAGACGGGTTCAGTAATATGTCATCAAGACTAAATGGTCACCTGTTTGTAGGATTCCCTCATCGCCCCTTCAGCACGGATACCAGCTAGTATTAAAGTGATAATCCATCCATACAGATTGTGTAGGCTCAGGGGTATCAACAGGGGTGGCCATCCCAAACCGGGGGCCGTTCTCGGCTGCATGGGAAGGAAGAGGATCCGCGGAGCGCTACAAGTTAATATGAGAAAGTACGCGTGGGTCTGGATATCAGAACATTCCTCGCCGGAAGTGTCGTCGAGAGGTTGCAACATGGGCGCTTCTTCACAGGCAAGTGGTCTTCGCACAATGTCTCGAGAGCCGGGAACATTCGCATAAGGCTGCCATGTTATGATGCACAGGTTCGCCATCCTTGACTCGTCGCCAATGTCCGTAAGCTAATGGCCAAAGGACGACCCCAACACAGGACTGCCGATCTGGCCAGGCGCACCGAAGCCGCCCAATGGCTGGGCCATCTTGTCCGGGTTCCACCGGATAGTCTTCGTGCCAGTTTCATCAACCAAGTCGAAGCTTCCCCCGCCGTTTGCCATATTTCCTTCGGTTTCGCAGAGCGCCACGATATCCTTCTCTGTAAGCGGGCCGTCACCCATGGGGTTGAAGTCGACGTATGTCTTCATCGCCTCCTGCAGAGAACTGAGGGGGATAAAGCCGTCCTTAGCAGGCTCTTTCATGGCTAGGTCGCGGCAGACATTGCACAGGATCTGCCGTATCGCAACGCTGGCTGGCGGCCGGGCTGACATCGCGCGGTTGATGCCGATGGGCGCGCTGAATCCGAGGCTTGGGCTGGCGGGCCACCCAACCGGGCCACCGAACCCGGGAGGAGCCACAGGTGTCTGAGAGAATGGGCTCATTCCAGGCGGCTGCATGGGGCTGCCCCACATGGAGGCGATTGCCGGATCGGCGAAAGGAGCTGGCGGGAAGGCCGGTCCCGGGCGGCCCGGGGCGACGTAGCCCCGGCGCATGCCTGACTGGAAGTCGGGAAGCGTCGGTACGACGTCCTCTGAGTCGTCCAGCAGTGCGCTGCTTCCCAGGTGATCCTGCATGTCGTCGGGGTCCTGCTTTGGTGGTTTGGGCGGGGAGCCTGACTGCGGCCGTTGTCCATGCACTACGGAAGAGGGCCGACCGATAGGTGTTGGTCGACTTATGGGTTGAGCGGCATGCAGCGATGGGGAGTCATATCCTCCTCCTGACTGCTGTCGCACGTGCGTGCCCGGAGCTGCGTCTTTCGATGAGGTGTTGAAAGGTGAGACCAGATCAGAGACCGGTTGACCAAACCCAGGTGGTGGTGCCGGCGCAGGAAAGCCTCTACCAAGCATAGGGCTGCTAAGCCCCGGCGGGATCATTCCCGGCGGCGGCTGTCTGAACCCAGGGGGGCCGGGCGGAAATAGAGGGTTTCCAAAGCCTGGGGGCGGGAGTCCGGGAGGGAATGGCATGCCCATAGGTGGGATATTGATGGGTGCGGGCTGGCCGGAGGTGAACCTTGCCCCGCCCGATTGCGCTGGCGACATCGCCCGGGACACATTTGCCGAATGCTGACTGGCTGTGCTGCCTCTGGCACTCGGGGGCCCGGACGGCCGTGGACTGGTCTGAGCGGGAGTGTTGGTGCTTGGCGACGGGTCGTGGCTCGTGGACCCGGACAGTGATGTCGTCCCAGGGCCTGAACTGTTCGTGTCGTGCTGCGAGGCCTGCCGGGGCCGCATCGGTGTCGGTGCCTTTGGCAATGCCGGCGTGGCAACGGAAGGTTTCGGCGAAGAAAAAGCTGCTGTTGGTGGTTGCTGAGGCAGTACAGGCAATGCTGGATTCGTTGGATGCTGAGCGGGTCGTTTCGGAAGCGTCATCGTGACGGGGGCCGTGGTCAGCGCTGCTGCTTTCTTCGCTGCGCGTTCCTCCTGTTTCTGCTTCTGGTTCAACTTGGACCCGTTATCCGACGGTCTGGTCTCGAGATCCTTCTGCCGTCTCTGCGAATCCTGCTTCTCCCTGAGCTCCTTGGCCTCGCGATCCGACCTCTCCCGGTCTTCCTTTTCTTTGAGACGAGCCTCCTCGCGGGCCTTCTTCTCACGGTCCTTGGCCTCTTTCGCTTTCCGCTCCTGCTCGGCCTGAAGTTGCTTCTGACGTTGCCGCTCGGCCTCCTTCCTTGCACGTTCGTCTTCCTCAGCTTTCCTCTGGGCCTCCTTCTTCTTGCGCTTCTCCTCCGCCTTTCGTCTGGCTTCCTCGGCCTTGCGCGCTTCTTCCCGCCGTCGCTCCTCCTCCTCAGCCGCTTTCTCAGCTTCTCTGCGTGCTTTCTCTTCGGCCTGGGCTTGCTTCTTCTGGGCTGCCTTCTCTTTCTTCTTCTGGGCCTCCTTTGCCTTCTTCTCTTTTCGCGCCGCTTCCCTCCGCAGCTCCTCTTCCTCCTCCTCCATGAGTTTGGCCTGTCGTTCTCTCGCTACCTTCTCGCGGTACGCTTGGAGAACCCTTTGCTCAAACATTCGCGCAGCGAAGATTTGAAACATTCGACGGCCTTCTTCCATGCGTTGCTCTTCGGTCATAGTGTCCTGCGGCATGTCAGAAAATGTTGCAGTCACTCGCTTCACCAGACAAGCTACGCGCGACACGTACATCGTCTTCTTCCTCGTACTCGTCATCCTCTTGAGAATCATAGTCTTCGTCCTCTTCATCCTCGTACTCCTCGTCGTCGACTGGTGGAGGTGGAGGGTGGTCGTGACCGGAAAGCCCGCCGTTGACACCATGCCCGTAGCTCCGGGAATACTGGTCTTGAGCAAAATCGCCTTCGCGAGCCATCCGTCGCTCGGCCAGCTGTTCCATCATTTCGATGAACTTCTTGCCGTCGTTTTTTAGCAGGTCATCGGCTACCGTTAATATGCCACCTAGAGCAGACCCCAGTTACCATCTTGACACGGCTTGCAACCACGCATAGAGAGATTAGGAGCACCCATACCCTGAACTGTCAGACTGCTGCCGAAGTTGAAGAATTCGGAAGCATAGTCGCGATGTATCTCTTCTTCGGGCTCCTCCTCGTCACTGTAGGCCTCGTCGTCGTCGAGATCGTCCTCGCTATAGGCATCGTCGTCGAGATCGTCCTCGTCGTCCTCGCCGACGTGCTCTACTATTCGCCCTCGTGAGGGTTGGTGCCCTGCGTAGCTTGGAAACCTGTTGCCGTGGTGGAAGCCAAAGTGCCGCGACGCACCCATCAAGGGCGGGTGACCGTCTTGCTGGGGATGGTTGGCGAACTGCTTGAGCTCCTCGTAGTAGGCGTCGTACAGGCCCTCCAGTTCCTCCTCTATGGCGTGCCGCTTCCTGCCACACACAGAGCAGCTGCACGTGTGTTTCTGTTGCTCCTTCATCTTCTTAAGGACGGCCTCCTTTTCGACTTTGACGAGCGACTTGCGCTCGTCCTCGCCGAGCCCGAGCCAGAACTCCTTGATCCTCTCCCGCTCCTCCTGAGAACTGGTATTCCAAATTCGTTCCTTGGAAATCCCGGACGGGTGAGGTGCGCTCAGCTGGGCTGTCGGCGAGCCTGGCTGCTCTGTGAGGTCTCCTGGCCCTGCGGCGCCCTTGTGTCTCTTCTTCTTGGACTTCTTGGACTTGGGCGCGGAGCCAGGTATATGGCCGTTCTCTTGAGCATGTGCCTGGTGAAGCTGGCTGTTAAACTGGTCTTCGTCCTCCTCGCTGTCCTCCTGGTCGGGGTCGTGGTTCTGCCTGTGGCCTGCGAAGTCTGATGCGCCGCTGGGATTTTCTACGTTCAAGGCCGCCTCGGCGGCGGCTTTGGCGGCGGCCTTCTCACGCCGCTTCTGCTTCTTCCGGTTGACAGTTGCTGGTGCGGGGCCGGCGGCGGGGCCGTTGCTCGCCACGCCAGGTGCCCCGGAGGCCTGTGGCTTTGCGCCAGAGGCAGCAGAAGTGGTGGGCGAGGGCTGTGCGGAATCGGGAGTCGACATGGTGTCGGGCAACGTGATGAACTTGGAGCCGTCTCGGTTTCTGTATTTCGCGCCTCTGGCTGTCGGGGACATTGGGGGCAGGGCGGGGGGCGCCGGCTGGTTTCGAGACCCTTTGGACTTCATTTCGAACGATTCTATTTCCTACAGAGAGGCGGGTATCGAGATCATAGAGGGGAGTGCGACAGCGCGGGCCGGCGGGTCGATCGTCGAGATCTGAAGAGCTCGGGGATGGACCGTGACCTGTGCGGCGGTTGGGATCGCAGGTCAGCTAGGATGCTCGGCAGCAGGCAGAGATCAATCCGACCTCTGCAGACACAGTCCCGTTGAGTCGGCCTGAGGGGATTCAGAGCGAGGGCGGAGGTCTGAACGAGTGCTGCGGCCGTGTCGCGCTGGGTGGGAGGAGCTCCGGCGGTAGCTGTGGCTCGTATGCGACCGTGACCGTGACCGTGACCGTGATCGTGGCCGTGACTGCACATGGGACGGGGAGGTGAGACTGGTGGGGGCACGAATCAAGCAAGGAAATGAGGCCGGGCACAGGTGCAGGTGTAGGTGCAGCAACGGGAGTGGATAAGGCAGTGCCTGGCTGGTGCACAGAAATATCGCGGGCGGTTTGATGGGAGGCTTGTTCGTTCGTTGGGTGCAGGAGGGGCTGCGATGGGCTCGGCTTGGCCCTTGGCCTTACCTTGGGTAGATAGCTGGCCAGCGTTCTGAAGGGCCGGGCTGGGCTGGCTGGCTGTGCTGGCTGTGGTTACTAGCAGCTAGCAGGGCAAACGGCGGCGAACAGGGCGAGAGTGGTTGATTGCGGGCAAGGTACGGCAAGGGAGCCAGGACGGTGGGTCGTGAATCGTGGGTCGTTGGTCGTGTCAGCAGAAAAACCACAATGCTGGCTGCCACAACAAGGGGGGGAAAAAAGAGCGATGGTGATGCTGTCCTCAGGAGCTCAGGTGGTGCAGTGCAGGTGGTTGTCTATAGTCTTCCCAGATAGAACCAAGACCCCGAGACCAAAGGGGTGTGTGCCGGTGGTGACACTTGCAATCAAGTCACTTTTCCCAAAGTCCCAGTTGTCGGCAGCCGTCGTTCCAACAATCCGCCATAGGGAGGGCGGCAGGCCCAGGTCCCCTCGCGGTAGCCCTCTCATACTGCCAAGCTGTGCCCGGTACATGCCCATGACCCCTCGGTCAAGACAGGCCAATGAGACTCTTCTCATGTGACCTCGGGACCCACTTCGCTCCAGTTCTTCCCCCGCGCCCGCCTTCTCGGACCTGGCAAGCTTGGGCGGGCAGGTAAGGCGATCAGGCAAGGCGAAGGAAGGCCAGGGAGAAGAGCGAGGCAGGGGAGCAGGGAGCAGGGAGCCTGGAGCCTAGGGAGCCTGCCCAGGCAGCCAGGGAGCCTGCAAAGCCTGAAGTTGCGAGGCAGTCACAGCGTTCATCAGTTGGCTTTGCTTGACTGGATTTCCACGTCTGGTCTCGAAAACGCAAATTGCCACATCGGATTTCCTGATTTCCCCATCTTGAAACGTGGCCAAACAGCCCAGCCTAGCCTCCAGCTCAGCTGTACTTATTTACTTACAGCTACTGCCTTGGTTGCACTCCCGGCTCACGCACTTTCTGTTGCCTTCTTTTTCCTCTTCCTTTTTTTTTTTTGTTCTTGGCACAATGGGTCGTCCCGTCCCTCCTCCCCGGGGCTAAGGATCTCGACCAGATCAGGTCCTGACGGCCACGAGCTGGCCTCCAATGACGATATCGCCATTCACTGGCGCTGCGAACCCGCCGGCAGTGGTAACATACAGGGTCGTCAGATCACTCCCGCGCCTCCCGAACTTTGCGGCCGTCGGCTCCGCAATCGCCGTCGAGTTGACGTCTCCGGCGACGACCACCACCTCGCCCGTGCGCGTGTTGATTTTCTGCACCGTGTTTGCCCCTCCCGCCGCCATCCACGCGTTTCCCTCGGCATCGAGCGCGAAGTCGTCCCACTGGTCCAGCGCGGTGAGTGTCTGCGCGACCGTTTCGACGTCCCCCACCGGCGTGCCGTCGCTAACGTCGAGCCGGACCCTGTTGAGCGTCTTCTGGCCGATGTTCGCAAAGTACATCGTGTCGTTCTCGATTTGTATTCCGTCCGTGCCGACAAGACCAAAGGCGTAGTCGGGCGCAGGGGCCGTAAACGTATCGTTGAGCACTACCGCGTATCCTCCGGTATCGATGTCCACAGAGTACACGGTCCCGCTCCTGACGTCTCCGGCAATGAGGAACTGTTTGTCTGGGCCCGACAACAAGGCCAGGCCATTTAGGAACCCCGCAGGTGGAACGTCGGCAATCGTGGTCAGAACCGGCGGCTGGGCCGAGATGGACTCGTTTGAAGTTATATCCAAGCCGCGCAGATCAAGACTCCAGATGGTCCAGGACCCTACCACAAGCTCTCCGGTTGTCAGGGAGACATTGCCTCCTGCTATGGCATATACGTCCGGCTGGTACTCGACTATGCCGGACAGCGCCAGCACGCTCGTGAACTCATGGACAAGTACCGCCCTTCCCGGAAGCTCGGGATCGATCAGCCAGACCTGAGGTGAGGTAAGGACATTGACAAGAACCTGTCCGTTTGGTCGAACTGCCAGGTTCTCCACATATGTGTTGTTGGGGAATTGAAATATGGTTCGCGTATTGGCCTCCCACGTGGAAGAGCCATTGGTCGCGGTGGTGATGGCGCAACCTGAGAGAATACTCAAAAAAATGGCGGCGACCACGTTGTACCGCATTTTGACTGCTATGTTAACTCTGGTTGCCTGGGGAGATGGCCTACGAGCCGCTCACTCTTGCCGACCCTTTATACTGTCGAAAGCCACTGTGGGTTCTTCGAGAACCCTTCATGCTGTATACCGCCGGACCCTAGGGCCTACAAACACCGAACGTAAAAAACCGTACCGTGTAGTGATACCGGATTTAGCAGCGTTAATCCGGTCCGGATTCTGTACATGTCCCTGGATTGAAGAGCCATGATGTGACGATATCCTCTCTAATTAGAGCGTCAGCCCTTTCCAAGACTTAAATTTTTTAAGCGAAACTTACTCAATTGAATTAGCAATGCAGGTATTTCCTTTGTCACTGCTTACAGACATTCAGTTTATATACCAAGTTCATCACAAAACGCCCTCAGGAGTCGCGGGATCAGAGTGTAGGACCACGATAGGTCGTGGACGCCCTGGCCTGGCGCTATCATTTTCAATTAGGGGCAAGATGGCGGGCAGCCACCTATTGACGAGTCCGTCGCTTGGAGCATCGAATTGCACATACACACAGACATGACCCACCCATTTACGACCTGCGCGTCCGATCCGCCGTGTGGTTCGAGGTCCGGGACCCATGAAAGAAAAGAACGCGGGACGGCCGGATCCCCCCAGACAAGGCGGCGCAAACCCCTGGGTCTTCCGATGAATAAGTCATCTAGGTGTTATTAGTCAAGCTTGGGGGTTCCTTTTGAAAGGCCTGTCGAGTCCAGTCGAGTGAGAATGCACCGGGCGGCAGCGCCTCGCAGTAATAGACCCCGAAATAAGCAGTGCGTATCGTGACCGTTGCGCCCCTTCTTATATGAGATATGATGCGCCCTATCCCTCTTCTGGGGAATCGTGTGGGGAGAGTCGGGATAAACATGCTGTTTTCCTGTGGTACGTTTGTAGATCCCTCTCTATGCCATTCCGATTACTCGTGTGCGGGTTCTAGGTCACTCCAATTATCCAATTACTCGTGCGTGGTCGGTCGATGTCACCGGAGCCGTAACATACTCAAGAGAGACGTCGTCAGACCTGTCTGTCAGCTGCCGGGATGTTTGGCGAAGCGTACTGGGCCGGCGGCCGGTCGGGCTTCCGACAGCCGGTGCCCGGCCCTGTGTACTGTGTAGAACTAGCACACTACCATCTACCGGATACCATCTCGAATCGCTTGCTGTCCATCTGCCGTCGATCCCCCCTGATCGACGTCGCTGCTTATCATTTGTCCGCTTCCCAGACTGCCGTGCCTGCGTGCGTAGTGTGTGTAGCAACAACAACGCAACAAATGCGCACCTCGAGCGCGGGCATCTGGTGGTCCCTTCTTCTTCGCCTGTTGCCAAAATATGGGGTACGACGACGGCCCTTCCCTCCCCCCCTCCCCCCCAAAAAAGAAAAACAATTTGCCCCCCCCCTCTCCAGATCCGCAACCCCCGACGGTATGTATTGGCAGGCCACAAAAAAAAGAATGACGGGGCGGGCCACGATAATTGAGCGAAGGACACAAGCCCGAATGCAGGCCATCGGGGTTCTTGGATGGTTAGCCAGTTTAGCCAGGGCTAGTGCAAGTGGCTAGTCGTTTCGCTCACGTTAGCCCACCGGCAAAGTCGCCCAGATCAAATTTTGGCCCTCGTATCTCGCCCTCCATCCTTGGTTGCGTGCCCGGCTGCTTGGGTCATAGGGCCGAAACATCAGCTAACAATCCCCCCTTCCCCTAATAATGGCCCTGGGTTGGTTGCCTCCCCACTGCCGTGGCAACAATGTGAGCACGCCCAGCTTGTCGCGGGTTAATGACAAAGATCTTCGGCTCGGCTATGGTGGAAAGGAGCATCGGTTTTACTTTGCGAGCAGGCCAGCCCCCCTCGTGTCGCGATACAGTACAAAGCCTGGGGGGGCCCTGAGGGCCACGGCTGCACAGCCTCGCTCGCTATCTGCAACCCCCGGCGGCATGACGCGCATCGCTCTGTAGCAAGTGCGCACTCAGCACAGTAGGTAGTAAGTAGCTCGCAGCGGGCTTCTTCGGGTGGCTCCACCGTCGGCAGCAGCGAAGCCCCAAGGGTTTGAGTGGTAAGGGGGGGAGGCTACACCCGGCCCCGGTGCTGGGCCTGATTCGACATGATACGGGTTTGCCTTTTGCTGGCGAGAAGCGACGCACCAGTCAGCCAGTCAGGGCTGGAAGGCCTATGTTACGTATGCAGCGCACGCGTCCCACGACATTGCGGTGCAGTGGACCTCTCGCGCACCGGGGTGGGAAGAAGTCGTTGTTTGTCGTTGCCATTGACTCGTGCCATTTCCTTATTAGTTACTTGTCCAGCCCGCCTTGACGGTGAGGCTGTTCACCGCATATGTCAATATGTCAGTCAGATAGATGCTCTATGTTGTCTGGGTGGAGTGGCATTGCAGTAGCCCATTGCTTGGTTGTTCCAGGGCGCCTGAGCCTCAACGTGCCCCTGAAATGATGGGATGGGATTGGGCTGTGCTTGTGCTTTGCTGTGCTGCAAGCAGGGTCTACTATTGATGCCGTCGCATCTCATGCGGCGGGGACCAATGCAGGATGTCGATAGTTTGCTGCATGCGTCGGGAGAACAGACAGTTGCTGCAGCAATTACGATCAAAGCATGCATCCGAGCACGAAGGCCATGGGTCGGAAATAGAAACATTGCCGGCTGTCTCTGTGTTGACAAGTGTGGACAGTATGTCTGGATGTCTGTGCAAGATCATACCGAGGGTGTTTGGTGCACACCATGTCGTCACAAGGTTGCAGTGGGTGTGCAGCCCCGATCCGTGTAGAAAAAAAAGGTTCCCGGGGTGAGTGGGTTGGGCTGGCGGTCTGTTGCAAGCCACATGGCTCGGGATGGTGCTTCGAGATGCTATTTGTTGATGGCCTCATGGTCCTCAGTCAGGCTCACGTTGGATGTCTTGTTAGGCCTTGAACGCTCGGCCAATTTAACGGCGCGGGTCTTGCAGGAGGACATCTGGAGTGGAGAGACTACACTTCAGGTTGTTCTGATGGTCCCTTGCTGCTGCAGAAGAGGTGCTGGAGGTGCAAGGTACAGGTGCACGGGTGCGGCAGCCAGGAGGGCAGTGGAGGGATACACGTACTGCCCAGTACTGCCAGTACTAACCAGGTAGTCGGTCTACACGTGTAAACTATATTGCTCTTCTTGGATGAACTGGCGCTTGGCACCACACGAGATCCCTGCTGCCGATCCACTGGCCCATCCAGGCGGGCGCAGCAGAGCATCCCCCAATTCCACCCCCTCCCAAAATTGTATTTGTCTCAATTCAATCCGGGATTCCAGGACTTCAGGACGGGGGCAGCACTTCCAGACAGACTTCCAGGGCCACCCCAAGTTTTGGCGCTTTTGTTCACCACAGACTTGACCGATGCATACATACTCACTGTACAAAGACCAATTGCCTAGACTACCTACCTATCCGCCTTATCAGGCAGACTAGGTGTACCTTGGACCACCTATTGTTCCCCTCGGGAGAACTCCCCATCCCCATCCACATCCCCCATCTTCCCCCACGACATCCCAGTCCGAAACATTTATCCCGTCCGCATCTCTCCGCGCTCAGCTGGTTTCACTGCGACTACTACTAGTTCAGCTGCTCTACTTGCCGATCTACCTGCCTTGCCTGCTTGCTTGCCTACCTACCTACCTGCTTGCTTGCTTGCATGCTTGCTTGCTACATTCACTCTTCTTGACAATCCTTCAACCCATCGACCCCTTTTTTCTCTCCGCCAGGCGCACTCGTTCGAGGAGGGGAAAAGGAGATCCATCGATCCTCACCATTATATGCCACCGCAGCCGGCACCAGGGCACGACAACCAGCGCAGAGAAAACACACAACTCCCGCCACATCGGTCAGCAGCAGCACCCGGTGCCGACACATATCCCAGCCCGATAACGACATCATAAGCTTTCCCAACCTGCGACCAGTCCTACGACACTTCCGCCCGAAAGAGCAATTGCTCGGTGAAGAGCGCTGCGATCCCTGCTCTCCACCATGGCAAGCGCTGGGAGTGCTCAGAACGTCATCCGAAGGTATTCCCACCGCTTCCCACCCGGTCTCGCATGCCCGCCTTCGACCCTCGGCCTTGGCGTCATCCAGCTGGTTCTGACATCGCCCTGCGCAGGAAGCTCGTTATCATTGGCGACGGAGCTTGCGGAAAGACCTCGCTGCTCAGCGTCTTCACACTAGGCTACTTCCCCACAGTTCGTCATGCCCCCATACCTAAGAATCGTCCCCGCGGTTGTTTTGAGGACACAAACTAACTCATGTCTTGCAGCATTATGTGAGTCGTCCCTCCGGAAAAGCCGCCGATCCCGAACCTACCGCCTATACCCTACCCGGTCGCCTGTGCTACCACGATGTCTAACGAGCTCACCCGCGCCAGATACCCACCGTCTTCGAGAACTACGTCACCGACTGCAGGGTAGATGGCAAATCAGTTCAGCTTGCGCTATGGGATACAGCGGGACAGGAGGACTACGAGCGACTGCGCCCCCTGGCATACTCTAAAGCACATGTCATCCTGATAGGCTTCTCCGTGGATACGCCAGATTCTCTCGACAACGTCAAGCACAAGGTGCGTCCTTTCCCTCATCCCGCATCCCGGCTCTTGACCGAGAGATGCAACACGCAAGGCCCGTGCGACGGGTGGTGTCGTGTACCGCGGCTGCATGGGCCACTTGTGATAGTGGCTGTCGATCTCGTGAACATCACCGATACATATCAGGCGATGCGCCCGACGCTCGCTGGATTTCACTGCAGAAACTGACAAGACTTGCGCCGAACAGTGGGTTGAAGAAGCGACGGAGAAGTGCCCCGGCGTGCCGATCATACTCGTCGGGTTGAAGAAAGATCTGAGAGAGGACCCAGTCGCCGTCGAGGAGATGCGTAAGAAGTCGCTCCGATTCGTCACGGAACACGACGGTGAGGCGGCCGCTCGAGAAGTGGGGGCTAAAAAGTACCTTGAGTGCTCCAGCCTGAGCGGAGAGGGCGTCGACGACGTATTCGAGGCGGCAACAAGAGCAGCACTGCTCACGTTTGAGAAGGGCGAGGGTGGTGGCTGTTGCGTGATCCTGTGAGGATGCGGAAAGAATGTTTCTTGAGCGGGAGGGGGATCCCACCGGAAAACCCACGTGCGAGCCCCTAGCGGTGTCCAATCGAGGCGCCACAGCGAACGTCTCCAACACACGGAATACGTGGACGGCCGATTCGTCTTTGCACCGTCGACCGACTTGGTATTATGGGATACAAACAGGCCACCTGCGAGGGGCCACCACGCCACGGACGAAAACACGCTTGTCGACGGCTCAACAAACCCGGCAGCAGACTTGCCCCTGCTGCCCTGCATATTATTCGACGGTATAATACCCACACGAAGGAGATTAGCAATGAACGCACGGTGCGCCCCACTGCTGGCTAGCAAGGCCCTGTTCACGGTCGGGCGGAATGGAATGTAAAAAGGTACGGTCTATACGGGGGGGCTCCCAACAGGGGCGGGGGACCGCTGGGCACCGGAGCGGTCATTCGGAGCAGCAGTCCGCAGAAATGCGCACTCATCAGGCAGACTGAAATTGCAGCGTAGCAGGTTTTAACTATAGGCATCTAATTTCCATTCTCTACACACCTAAGAGGAACCCGCATATGTGCTCAACTGTGACTGAAAGTAGAGTCCCAAGTTGCATGTTTCTGGCTCAGTAAATACATGCATATGATACATAGCCGCGGCCAGTCCAGACCCATCGGAGGACACACGACAGACCCCTCACACCAAGTTACCTAGCACGCGGACAGCAAGCCACGCAGCCCTAATTCCTCTTCCACTCGTGGTTCCACGCCTTCTCGGGGGGCGTCTCCACCATCGGGCGGGCGTACTCGATGGGCACGGCGCCCTTGCCCCACACGCCGAACTTCTCCATGGCCTTGCGGTACAGCCACCCCTGGGGCCTCGTGCCGGGCCCGCCCATGCTGCGCAGCGCCTCGCACGCGGCCTCCATGCTCTGCTGCATGCGCATCAGCTCCCTCTCGCGGGCCTCGTCCTCCCTGCGGCGCAGCAGCTGCCACGCCCGGTGGATGGTCCAGTGCCGCAGCCAGCGGTTGCGCGCCATCCGCAGCGGCGGCGGCAGCTGCGACCCCGCGTAGATGAACTTCATCAGGCCCGCCACCTTGGGGTCCAGCCGGGCCGCCATCTGCGCGCGCCGCTTCTTGCGCGCCGCCGCGTCCAGCGGCTTCTGCGGCGGGCCCTTGAGGCCCTTCTTGGACTGCTGCTGCTTCGGGGGCACGCGCGCGGCCGCCGGGCTCGTGGTGCTGAAGGCCCGGGGTGTGTTGCTGCTGCTGCTGCTGCTGCATGTTGTCGTCGTCGTCGTCGTCGTCGCTGGCCGCGGTGGTGGGGGGGGGCTGATCGAGAGGGCGGCCGTGGCGCGGGCGAGGGAGGTCATTCCGTCGCGCGATGAGGGCGTCTGGCGGATTATGGTGGTGTGCGTGGGCCGCAGGAGACCCCTCAGGCTCTTTGGTGCGAACATTGTGTGATGTTGCGGAGTTACGTTGTCTCGTTGGGCGAGTTCGGGTGCAGGTGGTTTCGAGTGGTGCACGGCGCGATGAGAGATCGCGATTGAACAGGCCTGTTTCGGGCTCGGATGAATCGCAGGCTAGACTTCCGATAACGACTACTGGTGGCTATCCGATCAGCCCAGCGGTATTCCCTCCAGGCCCTCCTTTCCCTTGGGTGCCTGCGTGTTCGTCGACCCTGGTGACGATCTTCGCGAGTTGGGAGCTCTGGTGCAGTGGCTGGACGTGCCAGCTCGGCTTGTCGGGGCAGGGCGGACAGGGTCAATTGAAAGGCTCTGTTTTTCCTTTCAGAGATCGGCTCAAGCGCAATCGTTGTCCGTCAGAGTAAGGGGATAGACAGACGTGCTTTGCCTGGTTTTCCGGGGGGGGCGTGGCACCGCAGTATGGAGTACGAGTAGAGCATAGCTCACCTCGACCCCAGAAAATCCAAACCGCCGGATAAGCTCAGCTCCCGACGCTCCGATAGACGCAGCGGGTGGGTACGTACCTTTGTACCTGTTGTCTCAGATCGCCTGTCGGGTGCTGCCGAGCTGGGTTGCATCAGAAGCCCCCCCCCCTTACAGGCTCAGTGGGGTCCCGGGTGTGGCATCCTTGTCCGCATTGAGGCTCTTCGCTGCGTAAGGACATCCAACCTTCACAAGTACAGCTGTCAACGAGACCGTGGACAAGATAAGGACAGACACTTTGACAACAAGACATCTTTGGTGGTTTTTTTTTCATGACGGGGAGGCAAAAATGGCAGGCGGGGGGGGGAAGAAGTACAAAAAACAGCAAATTAGGCGTGAGCCAGTTGTTGTGACATTGGCCTTGTGTTTAGGTCCAACACCCCATCATCGTTAAGACACCTCCAAAAACGCCCGCCCTCGGCACACAGCTCAGTGACAGCTTGCCAGGTGGAAGTCAATCGAACGCGAGGGCTTATTTACGGAGTACAACGAGCCGACTTCATAAACCCCAATAACGGTGCTCTAAAACTGGACCAGCCCAACGCCAACCAACTCCACGCCAGCTCTAGCCGCTAGGCACAAGCTTCTGGAACATGTGGAATGCAAGGGTGCTGAGGCAAAGAATATCGCTACACCGTGGAAAGATATCTGTTGGGAAAATAGAATAGCTCTGCTGCTGCCGAACAAGAGCTTCATCGATTGATTCGTCCCTGCAGCGTGGTAGGGCTGTCAGTCTTGGAAGACTTTGAAATTAGGCTCTTTGATCTTCGAAAAATGAAAGTAATTATTGCAGTACAGACTTGTTTTCAAACTGCTTGAAGTCAAGTATGCCCTGTCAGCCCTCACGAATTAATATTGTACATTCAGGTCGCATGATCAAAATCCCTAGTCCTGCACAAGTTGAAGACGGCCGGCACTAATAAGCTAGAACCGGATTACGGATGATTGGGATGGTGTTCTTTGAACGCTATTCTAAAGGCTCGAGAAAGACCGATAGTGCCTATGTCACGAGACGCACAATTAGAGGCCAAAAGAAAATAGGGCGATATCACCAGCTTACTAGAGTCAACACTAATTGTGTTAGACACATCTAGGTCAACTCGCTCCAAAACGGTCATGTTGTAGGCTGTTTTAGAAATTGCCAATAATTGCCTTGCACTGCATATATTCAGCACTTCCCCTTGCCTTCACTCAACGAAATGTTCTGTGTGGACAAAAACTCTACTTCAGGAACATTAACATTCAACGCACCATACCGTCACCGTTGAATCAAACTTTACAGAGCCTACCAGCCACAAGAACGACAAGACTATACAATTCCAGTCATGGCTTCTGGTTCTACACCTCCTCTTGACGAAGTCCCTGAGTTGACGACAGACAATGGTACGCCGAGTTCCTCTTGGTCAGGCTCCAACATCTCGAGCCCGACAACCTGGTCCCAAGAAGGACACAACGGCAATGTCAACCACCGGCCGTCTGCCACCGCCTCCCGTTTCGTTGAGCACATCGACGAACCTGCCGCACCCTCTGGCTCCAACAACACCGCCGGGCGGGCCAATGCCACCACCCCCGGCCGGACCCAAATAGCGTCCCGCCGCCCGTGGTCCCCCGTCCCAGCCGCCCCGCCACCCTCGCCTGTCCTGCAGCCCGTCGAGCCGACAGGACCCGTCACGCCCATCGACCTGTGGGGGCCGCTCACCCCGCCTTCGTCACGCTCCAGCTCGCCTCCGTCAGAGTGGGGCTGGGTCACAATACCTCCCGACGTGTTTGAGGACCTCGAGCTGGGGCCCATGGACGACACCCTCCAGCCCATGATTGCGCGGCGGCGGGCCGCGGCTCCCCGCTTGCACCGGCAACTCAACCTGCTGTTGTCCCCGTTGCGCGTCTTGTCGGCATGGGTCGGGCGGGCTTTCCGGAGGGGTCGGGGCCGGGCCCGGCTCGCCAGAGGCTCTCGCTGAGTGGGCGTTCGGTCTGGCGCCAAGTTGTCCGAAATCAAAACTTTTGGCGGGCCTTCGAAGACCTATCGCAGTTGTAGGGGGACAAATAGTTAACTAAGTGTTGGTTCGGGGAAACCCTCTGAGGGTGCTAGTATGCTAGTGCCCGCTGCAACATCTGTCCGTCGTTTTACTGATGGCAGTGGATTGGAAGCTAAGCTGTGGCTTGTAAGGGCTGGAGAAAGAAATTTTGTGGTATCCAAGCCGAGACATATGTGCTACACTTGGTTGTTGGATATTAGGTGCATGGAATTTGTCATCGCACTCTTCTCATATTTGCTCCAAGGGCTGTCTTAAGTTTGCCCTGGCATTCCAATTGAATAGATTTAATCGAACGTCTCTTCCAAGATCGAACGTCTCGTCCAAGATTGAAAGTCTCTTCCAAGACCGAGCACCCACAACACACGGGCCTTTGTGTCACAATATCGTCAAGTGCTCAAGTGCTACCTAGGTGTAATTGCTTCCTCGGAATCCCCAGTCCATGGGATCGCTTTTTGGAAAAGGAGTGTGAATAGGACTCGGATATTGACAGCTGTAGAAACGGATGGTACGCCGGGTACCTAGGTACATCGCGAGAAACGAGGTAAAAATTCCGACATTACCCACACCACCCGCATCTCCAATACTCACTCCTCCCTACTATAGGTAACAACTGTCGACCTATAGCTCTTATGTCTATTTCCGTTTTCTTACAGTGTGGTTTGAAGTTAACGCTATGCGCCGTAATTGTGAACCCCTATTAAGCAGGTTGGCAATTAGAGGTCTTAATTATTGGTAATTATACCATAGGCAACTAAAATGCTTGTTGCCCTGTGGCATGTCCATGTTCTTTCTGTCGTAGGGTTGACTTACGCATCACTTGTATATAGTTCAAAGGAGTAACCTAATTCAAACTATCTCCTTCCTACACAAATCCTGGACAATGAAGTTGGGAAGTTAAAAACCGAGACAAAAAGTATTTTGCAGTGAGATTGATATTAGATATCCTAATTATACTCTGGAGTCATACACAAGTACCAAGATACATGGACGTTAAATCGTAGTCGCATACCATAAAAGCGTAAACACCTTCTCCTCCACAGATCCCAAATCATTTTCCCCGTATCCTCATTGGCACACATGAGCATTGGATCCAAAAAAAAAAAGAAAATGCCAAAACGACCCTGGTCATGAAAACCCCAAAGGGGACACACTAAAGGCTTGCGCCATCAATTTATTTCTTCTTCTTGCCGGTCAGGGCGCCGGTGAGGGAGCCGAGGCCGAGGCCGTCGAGCAGCCTGTTGAGGCCGAGGGTGCCCAGCAGGCCGTCGACGATGCCGCCGAGGCCGAGGCCGCTGAGGAGGCGGCCGACGATGCCGAGCACGCCCGTGAGCAGCAGGCCGACGGCGGCGATGATCTGGAAGAGGGGCTCGCTCAGGAGGCCCCAGAGCGGGTTTAGCTCCTTCTTGGCGTGGGGCATGTCCTCGAGCTTGCGCTTGGCGCCGTCGATGGTCTCGGTGACGGTGCCGGTGAGCTGTGAGAGATTTCCAGTTAGTACTCGAAATGAGCACACGAGTGAAAGATGGGTGTCACCAGCCAGTACTAGTAGGCGGGCGCATCTTGATGCTTACCTCCTTGATGACCTCGGCGAGGTGGAACTCCTCGGGCGTGGCCTCGCGGGTGCCGGACTTGTGCTTGGCGTTGGCCTGGATGTGCCCGTCCGGGTCGAGCCCGCGGATGACGCCGTGCGCCTCGCGGAGGATGTTGCTGCCCTCCTCGATCAGCGGGCGGACCTCCTTGACGAGGGCCTCCTCGTCGCGCTCGTCCTCGGGCTTGCGCTCGGCGGCCTCGATCTTGGTGGTGATCATCTTGCAGATGGGGTTGATCTTGTCGAGGCACTGCTCCAGGCACATGGCCATCTGGGTGGCGAGCTTCTTGTCTGTCTCGGCCTGTATGCGCGCCTCCTTCTCCTCCTCCGTCTCGCCCTCCGGCTCCGGCTCCGGCTCCGCGGGGATCTCGGAGAGCAGGTTGACGTGGCCGACCGCCTGGCCCTTGCTGTTGATGACGTCGCCGTCGTCGTCGATCTCCAGCCCGGAGCAGACGAGCGGGTCGCCGCTCGTGAGCTTGGCCACGATGTTGCCGTTCTTGTCGACGACGTTGCCCTCCTGGTTGACGTGCAGGCCGGCCAGCGCGCCCTTCTCCTTCTCGACCTCCTCGGGCGCCCAGCGCTCGGCCTTGCCGATGACGTTGCCGTTGCTGTCGAGGATGTCACCATCCTGGTCGACGACGCGGCCGGAGAGCTTCTTGGGATCGCCCTCCACGAGGCGGCCGACGATGTCGCCGCCGGGGGTCACGACGTGACCGTCCTTGTTGACGGTCAGACCCTTGAGCTCGGCGAATATACCTTCCTTGGAACCCTCTCGCTCGCCCTCTGTGACCAGGTCCGCATGGCCGATGACATCGCCAGACTCGCTGAGGATCTCGCCGTTCTTGTTGCACATGCGGCCGATCATCTTGGAAACGTCACCGTCGATGACACGGCCGTAGATAACGCCGCTGGAATCGACCACATTACCAGCCTTGTTGACACGCTTTCCGGCGAGGATGGACCTGTCCACTTCGGCCTCAGGCTCTGGCTCGGCCTCTTCCTCCTCTTCCCAGCGCTCGGCTTTGCCAATGACGTTGCCGGCCTTGTCGAGGATCTCTCCATCGGGGTCAACCGTCTTGCCCTGGACGGCCTTGAGGTCGCCCTCGATGACCTGGCCGACCTGCTCGCCGTTGAACAGGACTCTGCCCTTGCCGTCAATGGTGTTACCCTCGAACGACTCGAAAGGCTTAGCCTCCATCAGGTCCTGCAGCTCGTTGTCAGGGATAGGCTCGGCGCGTCCAATCTCCTTGCCGCTGTCGTTCCAGATGATGCCGTTCTCGTCGACCTTGCGGCCGATGAGGTGTGACATGATGCCCTGGGTGATGCGGCCAATGGCCTGACCCTTCTCGTTAACGACGTTGCCCGACTTGTTGACCTTGGCGCCCTTGAGGATGGAGTAGTCAATCTCAGCCTCAGGCTGCACAGTGGCCGTTGGGTAGCCGCTGGCGTAGGTGTACTCGGTCTGCTGGTCGTCGGGGATCTGCGCCTCGGATCCAGCAGCCGCGGTGCCCTCGGCCTGAGTGCCAGCCTCGGTGGCAGGTGCTTGGCTGTCCTCGTACTGAGTCTGAGCCTCTGTACCAGGTGCCTGGGAGTCCTCGTATTGAGTTTGACCCTCCGTGACAGGAGCCTGGGAGTCTTCGTACTGGGTGGTACCCTCTTGAGCTTGGGTGTCTGCTAGGGTGCCATCCTGGAGCTGGGACCCCTGGATCTCCGTGCCGTCCGGAAGCTGGGTGCCCTCGGGGAGGTTGGCCAGGTCGACTTGGGAGGCAGTGTAGCCCTCGGGGAGCTGGGTGCCCTCCGGGAGCTCGCGGAGCGTGCCTGTCTGCGTCTGGCCCTCGGCCTGTTCTTCGCCTGGTAGTTGTTGGCTGTTGTCAGCAGCGTAGGTGACCGAGTCCTCGGGTCGCAGCTCCTCACCGTCAAGTTGGTCGCCCTCGGTGACGCCCTCGGTGACGCCTTCGGTGACTCCCTCGGTGTACTGGCTGTCCTCGGGCTTCGCCGTCGTGGTGGCCTGCTCTGTGGTGGCCTGCTCGGTGGCCTGGTCGTCCGTCTCGGCGGGGGTTGCCGACTCTTCCTCGGTGGTGGCCTCGGTGCCGCTCTTCTGGTCGGAGCCCTGGGTCTGCGCCTGGGACTCTCCTGGCAGGGTCAGGGTGGTCCCCTGGTCGCCGATCTGGCTCTGGATCTTGCGGATGGATTCTGGGAACTGAGAGTCGTCATCCTGCTGCGACTTCTTGCTGCCGCCGCCGAAGGAGGGGACAATCCTGCTGGCGCCGCTCACGAAGTTGGAGAACCGAGAGCCGGTCTGAGATTGCGCCTTCTGGGCATCCTCGCCGGCCTCGCCGGCCTTCTCAGTGGCCTGATCACCAGCTTTCTCTGCGGGCTCGGTCATGTCCTTGCCCTCGTCCTCAGGCAGGTCGTCCTTCTTGGACTGGGCAGTCTCCTGAACGTTCTCGGCCGCCTCGTTGGCGTCCTCGGAGATATCGTCCTTGTTGATGCCATTAGACAAGAGGCTGGGCTCCTTTGCATTCCTGCTGAAACTATTGTTACTACCAGGTCCTTTGACTGCGTTGTCGTCATCTTCGTATCTAACTGACTTGTTGGCGGTGCTACCGGCAGCTGACTTGGCGTCTCCGACCTTGGACTGCGCTTGGGACTGTGCGTTGTCGCCTGTCTCCTGCAGGACTTCCGGTTCTTGGACGCCTTTGTCCTGATGTTGGAGTTGTTGCTGGGCTGTGCTGGTGGGGGCCTCGGAGCCATCATCACCCTTGGATGACTGCTGCTGCTTGTTCTTGCCCCATGGCCAACCTCCTGGGGGCTGTGTGTCCGCCATGTTGTCTCTTGAGCACGTAAATAAGAGAAAACGCCTGGTGGCACTAGGTTGAGTTGGTGGTGTGGCGATATAGCGTTGAAGTGTGGTGTCTCAGGTCAGACAGCACAGGGAGTACGGATGGGATTTGAGGAAATACGATGAGTGGTAATAGGGGTATCTTGAAGAGTATACGATGATCGATGTGAACCTTGTGTGTGTTCTTCAGCTTTTGGATAAGGGCAGGGTCCAATCGAGCAGCCTGATCTCGCGACGCCAGCTTATATGCGTCCAAACCACCAGTTCAAAAGGACCCTGAGTGCCCCAGCCTAGCGGCCATCCATAGCAGGCTGTCGCCAACTTTCTGGCAGGGAACGTCATCTGTGGAAGGGGGTTGGAAGTGCTCTCCAGCCTTACGTCACAGCCACACCCATCTCGATCAGGTCTTGTCACGGGCGGAGGAGGGGATCATCGCACAATGACAGGTTGGTGGTGAGTACAGAAGCAAGACGGAGCAGGCATCAAGCCACAAGAGCTAGTCGAGCTCCCCGCGAATGACTTCATCGAAGGGGGCATTAGTGACTTGTCTTTGTGCTGGTGTAATGCTGCAGGCCACATCACATCTGATCTGAAAGCCCTGGGGCCACGCACGACACACCAGCCAGGCCTAGACCCCGTCAGGGTGCGAGCGGTTACATGTCTCAGACTGTGCCTCGTGGATATTTGCCTGGCCATACCGAGGTGAGGTGGACATGGGAGGGGGGGGCCGGGTCCCGTGTAATGCCATTGGCCGGACTCAGATAAATTGGAGACGGCGCCCAGCGTATCATCGCATGCGGCAGGTGGCAAGAAACAGGTTATTGAGAAGGTGTGGCTTGTCTCCCTGGCGTGTGGCGAAGGACTTACACCAGTATGAAGTCAAGCCAGCCACTGGCATCCTTTCCAACAGCCGCAGGTGGCCGCGAGACATGCACCTCGCCCACCAGGATCGTTCGACAGGCAGTGATCGACACGACAGCTTTTCCCTGCGGCCTTTGTGCAGGCACGACAGCCAGAGGTCGGGCAAGGGTAGCTGCTCGGGGAATACGTCATTCCACCGGCCGGGACGAGGCCTTGTGGGTTGCTTCTTGATGCTGGATTCCGTTTTGGACACAGGTCGCGGGTGAGTCGGCTCTGCTGCCTGCCCGCTGCCCGGCCCTGCTTCTTTGCTTCTGTCCTCGCTGTGGATCAGATGAGCTGTGCCGGGAGACCCGATATCACCAGCCGAGGTGTAATCCTGAGAATCGTGTTTCTACTACTCGGACCATACACCCACCATCCGCTTGGGCCATCAGTTCGTCGTGATCTGACCGAGTATGGGTCTGAAATCCTTGCGTCCATTCGGAGTGGACGGAATGCCTCCTTCAAGATCATTCATTACACGGACCAAGACCACCGCTGGGACCACTCCAGATTTGTTCTCAGATCGCAGTTCCAGGAGACCCTCCCCCCTGGGATACTCCATCTTCCTTATTTAGAACTCCTGACGCCGGCTCCCATTTTCTTTTTATACTAGCACGATCAACATGAAATCCCTCCGCCCAGAAACAACTACGAAAATACAACTTTGGGCTGTGCCGGTTGCCCATTATTGTTGAAGACCGTTGGGATGCGTATGGTGAGCTGAATGCCCTCAGTAGTGGACTTGACGTCGAGGAATATGTCCGAAGGACTCGGGTTCCTCGTCTCGGGCTCTTTCCTGTGACTCTGTGCATTTTCGCGGGGACGCGGTTCTGCTGACGACTCCCCATCGCCTGAACCAGCATTCTCAGGGTTCTGTGAGGGAGTGGGTGGCTTTGAACGCGCCTTGCCAGTTTTGCTAGGACCGCCTTGGTTGGCCTTCTTCCCGAAACCAGTCTTGTTGTCGTGGAACGAGCCGACGACATTCCCCTCGGCATCCAGGATATTTCCGAATGGGTCGACTCTTAACCCGCCCGGCCCCTGACCAGCAGCAGCCATAGCTTTCATGACTTCTGCCAAGTCCCACGTGGGAGGTTGTTGCTTTGAATCTTGCTGCTGACCATCCCCGGTTTCCACCTCAGCCACGTAACCGAGCAGTTCGTCGTCGTCGCCGAGCACGTCGCCCCGAGCGTTTGATATTTTCCGCCCGACCATGGACGGTAGATCACCCTCGACTCGGCCCAAAACAGCTCCCTCGTCATCCAGGATATCCCCGAATTCATCGATGACTTTGCCCACAAGATGGTCTTTAGGGATTTGGTATATGGGAAGTTTCTGCGGCGCATCTGAAGACTGGCCCTCCGGTGGCGGTGTTGGTTGAGCATTAAACTCTATGGGGTCGACTGCGCCGATTTTGGGGATGCCCCCGATGGGCGCGACATAAGCCGGGCTGTCCTTCGGCGTCTTCTTCCGCAAACCACCTGGGCCCTGACTGCGTTCAGGCTCATGGCTGCCGTCCGAAGGCTCGTCTACCTCGGGACCGTTATTGTCATCAACGCCCAGTTGAGGACAACCTTGTCGGCGAGTAGACTGGTGGTGATTGTCACCGGCCTCACTGTTGGCATTGCCGCCCGCTTTAGGCGCATCAGGCTTGGAGCTGCCGCCTCTAGAGTTGGTGGTCTGATCCATGGGGATATCGTAGGACCCTCGCAGTGGTCCCTGATGTGACACTCTCTCGGTCGAAATGGACCGGTTGTGCATGGTACTGCTTAACGTAGACTGTGTACAGAAGACACCCTCTAGATTGGGGGCAAGGCTTGCAAAGCTTGACGAACACAAGCTGCCAGCGGCGGTGTGTTCCGGGTGACGCCTTTGGTCGCGTTCGGCGGCGCGACAGGTGGCGTCGACGCGCTCAGCTAGAACGTCACAAGAGCTTCAGAGGTGCAGGCGGAAGAAGCCGCAGCATACGTCACTTGTGATGGTGGGCGAGGCGGGGGATGACTGTTCTTGACCCGGTCTGGTGAGAGGACAGGGGATGCTGCAGTTGTGCGGGCTGGGAGCAGTACGAGAAAGTATGTAGGCTGCTTGGTAGGGTGGATGAGATGAGTCCGCGGCCGTTGGCGTTGCCCGTAGAACGCAGGAACACGACGTAAACTACCTATTAGACTTAGGTAACAGGGCAACAGAAGATGGGCAGGGAGAGCTCCAAGAAGGGCATGAGGCGCAGGCAGGGACGAGTGCTGGAGAGAGTGACCCCGCGGGACGAGCGTCAAGCCACACCTCTGGATGGCCATCATGCAGGTGACATCACCCTAGGCTTTCGCGCATACACCATCGAAATGGAAGGATCTGATTCAATAACGGGCTGCGAGAAACCTGCTTTGGGCCCACAGAGGCACCCAGATCTGCTCCACACTCGTGCGTAGATGAGGCTAGGGTGGAGTCCAGGCACGACAGGTGTTTGAAGCTGTGGCTGACGCCATGATGTGATGAGGATGACTGGGGCAACTTTTGCCCTGGCTCCCTCAAGCCACAATGGTGATTTTGGATGGCAGCAGACCTCCCTGCCTCCCTGCCGTCCCCGGCCGCCTGAACGGTTCCCTTGGACGTATTTGCTGGACGAGGTCAGTGCCGAGCATGAACTACCCGTTTCAGCTCCGGCAGACGGCTCCAAGAGGCCCTAAATAACCATACTATGGTCTAAGGTCTGGAGGGCACCGCTTGGCTCCCGAGGCTGGCATTGCCTCCAGGAGCCCTGGTTGGTCGACCAAGATAATTGCAACTACACTTCCGTAGCGCAATGCTGCAGGTCATAGGTTGGCGCAGCGAATGGAGAGATTCGCACAGGACTGCCGTGCCCATACACACAGGCTTTGCCTTCCACCTCCTCATCAGAGGTCGTGTGTTGCACGACTGCCGTTCCTTGTAGTCAGCTTTTGAGATAGGGGTAGCAATGTTGTGTCCCATCATGTGCTGGGGAGTGCCGAAAATGAGTACCTATCAGCGGGTCCGCAAGCCCTGTGGTTTCTGGAAAATCGCGACGCTCGGACCGGGGAGAGCTGGCTGGTCGATCCAAAGCGGTTGATGCGAAGAGGCATCCGATGAGCACAGCAGACTAGCAGACGACCAAACCAAGGATCTCGTATAGCTGGATGGCTGGCGGGGAGCCAATTCCCTTAGGACATGCGTGGCGGAAGGGATTCTAATGGGTCTGTGTGTGTATCATAGCTTGAGACAGGTGTTGAGCGACCGTGGAACGACAAAACCAATGCTCTTCGGCCTTGGAAATGGCGCAGGGATGGAAAACAACAAGCCACGAGAGCATGCTCTTGAGATACCTTATTGAGTATGGGGTCGAGCTGGCTCGATGGTAGAGAGCAAGCAATCGCCGCCGCAAGTCAGCTAGCGGGAGGAGACTGCAAGCCAGGCCCTGCATAAGCGTGAAGCCAGGCGACTTGGAAAGGTTTAGAGAAAACCATGCGCCCTCGACATGGGATGGGCTGCAGACCTTGTGGCTGGAACTTGGTCGGAGAGCTGCGTCGCTCGGTCGACGCGACTGAGCGCTGTGCAGAATCGGGTTGACGATGTCTCGCCGAAGAGCCTGCGCCGAGCCCTCTGACCGACAAGAGTATGCAGCCGGACAGGACCTACGCGCATATTTGCAGGTGGATGGATGCATGCTGCTTGCACATCGAATATGCCTCGATGCATTGATGCAGGAGAAAGCGAGAGCGGTTGGGCAGGTGACCGGGTTGCGAGTTGAGGAGGTGAGGTTGGAGTAAGAAACCGGCCAAACCAGCGCTAGGGAAGCCACAACACATGCTTCGCGGGTTGCTATCTTGGGCTGCCCTCTGCTGCGAGACATGCGCCGGTCCCAAGCTTCCAGACGTGACCTTACGGCTATCAGCATGGTGCAACAGCGGGTGTGCTTGTGCTACTGGGCGTCGAGGCTGAATGGTCCCCGCACAACGTTCCGTCAGCAGTTGTCAGTCGACCTCGGGACGTTGGGTCGCACCGTCTGAACGTACCATCGATCCCAACGTTTTGGTACGGCGGATGTGCTGCCGTGCCCTGCGTGCCCTGCGTGCCCTGCTTTGAAACACTGCTCGGCCCTGTTCTTTACCCTGGCCAGCTCCAGCTTCTGCGGGCGGGTATATAGGCAAGGTAGCTGTTTTGGTTCGGCTTCCCCTTAGCGGCGGTCCAGAACCCTCACGTTCTGAGATCTGACGTTCCGTCCACAGCACCCTCTGACCCTCCGTCCGCCAAGAGTACGTACCGTCTTCCCGGCCCCAGGCGGCTCGTGGTTGCTCGCCACCGGACCGTTTCATGATCGCCTGCTCCCGTCAAAGTCTAAAACGCCAACCAACCAGACCAGCGGCCGACGACCCTCACAACCAGAAAACCGACACGGCTGAGCCACAACTGGGCCACACCTGGTCTGATGTTGGGCCTGGGCGCCACACCGACAACCCCGCCATCCAAGCCACTGCCGTGCCACACCTCCAGGCGATCATGTCGATCCTCTTATTATGCTCAGTTATGCACGGTCAGTGTGCAGTCGCAGTCGGATCGAATTGGCAAAACAGGGCAATTGACACCCTCCTTGCTATGACAGGCATCCTGGCATCGCGGTCTGGACCACTTGATCAACAGCGACAGAGACAAAGAGAGACTGCCTTTGGGCTGGGCCATTGCACTACTGCGAAGGACTGGGGGGCCATGCGACGACACAAGGCACCTTGTGCGCACACCGATTGGGCAGCACGGCCAACGACTGGACGATGGAAGGGGGACGCCTCGAGACCTGGCAATGTCAGTCGGCGCCTCTTCGCCAGCTGATCGACACGTAAACGCGTGGCCCTCCTCGCCCTCCTCAAACCGCTACTGTTTAGCCTCGCCGCTGTCTACTACGCTGCCCGTCTGCCAGGTCTGCCCGTCAGGCCCGTCTGCTCCCGCAGCAGTAGGCGGATTTTTACCTGCCATTCTGCGCGCGGGGCTAACCCCCATCCCACAGTAGCGCATCGCAGAGATTGGCTCTGTTCTAGCTGCGGATTCAACCCCCGATTCGTGCGAGGCGTGCGCATTCTCGTACGGAGAATATGTGCGTGGGTTTTGGTTTCCTCTAGCACTGCGCTTCTTGGGCGAATGACGTTGTTTTGGTGGGGAGAATTGCGCCAGCGTGGCTAAACAGAGGGCTTCGTGCGAAAGTATACTCGCAAGTGTCTTGTCTAGCCTCTGCGTTGTTCGCCGCCCGGCTCCGACGTCCAAGGAGGGACGTTGCGTTGCGTCGCGTTGCGAGCCGTCCGCCGCGCTGTTACAGAAACCACGGGCCAGAGCTCACATGCAACTGTGGCAGCTTATTTTTTCCAGCCTCCCGGTCCTGCAAGAGTGCGGCTTGACCAGACAGAGAAGGGAGGAGCAATTGCTCCATACTTTTGCCGGGAGTTCCCTGCGAGGATGACGGCAGGTAGGCTGGCAGGCCACCTCCACCACATCTTCTCTGCGGTCTTCTCCACGGCACATGAAGGTATCGACTGAGGGCACTGAATCATGGACTTTTGGAGTTGTGGGCTTGTGGACTCTTGATACTATGTGAAAATTAGGCTCGAGGCGGTGGTTGCCGTCGAAGTCACACGACTCCCGAACAACTCCCGCGGTGAAACCTAGACGCCCTCACACAAAGATTCGTAGTCGCACAAGCACCATGTTGTTCCGTTACGGAATTCACACACGTTCTGTAGCACACGAGCAAAAACAGACAGCCCAGGAAGACCAATTGTCAAGGGTGAGCACCGGAACGGCCACGGGGATCTCATCGAGCCAGTCCCCGCTGCTACCCAGAAACCGCCAGGACCGCTCGACATTGCACTGATCTGCACATCAAAAGGTGGAGAGACGTCGCGTCAGGGCAACCCCCGGGGCCCCATATCCCAGCCCAGTTGGGGGGGGGGGGGGCCGGGCCCACGAGCCATTGGCCGCTCCCAGCTCTCCGGAGGCGGCTCGATCAATCCACTGTGGCACCGCGCCGTGGAACAGGCGGCTCTGTCCTATTGGACACAAGGCCCTGACCTCAACCCGTGGCCGGTTTTCCCAACTGCACATTTTCCTTGCAGAGGCTGCGGCAAGCTCCATGTGTGTGGTAGGACAGGCGCAGCCAGCAGCGAGGAAGCAAGGGAGGGGATGGAAGGGGGGTGGCCGCACCTCTTCTTCTACCGAGACATTGTCTGTCATGTCGCTGAGGGCTCCGGAGAATTCTGGTTGTCGCATCGAGAGATGATGTTTGGGAGCATCGGCACTCCGGTCGTCGGGCCATTCCAATTCCCCAAAGGCCGATTTCACATGAAGTTCATGCGCCACCTCACCGCGCCCCCGGGCGGGCACCACCCCATCCCGTCCAGATCGGACAACCCACCGCCACAGCCAAGAACCGCCCGAGCCCTGACATTTTCGCCTCCGGCGGGCAGGTGGTTGGTGGTGGCCCTTTTGTGGCGCACCCGCCCGATGCCGTGTGGAGTAAACTCTGTTCACACAAAGATGCTGCAAGCAGCCGTCCCTTCCCGCACCGCGTAGGGTTTCATCGAGCCTGGGGGAGCATGGTCAACCCCATCAGTATGACATTTGAGGCGAAAAAGATCTAGAACATCACGCCCTCCAACAACGCTGATCATCCTTCACGACTCGCCATCGGCCCCCCTGAGATCGACAGTCATTCTATGATTTTTTTCTTATTCCCGAGGGAGGCGACTTCTTTCACTACAGTAGGTGGAAGAACAATTACACAGTAAAAAAATGAATTAACGTAGATAGGTCGTGAAATCATCCCCGATGGAGTCTAGGTAAAGTTCATACCCCTCCCAATGGCCGGCCCCTTTCATGACATGACTCTTTGAGATCGAGTTCCCAAAAAATCCAAACGTGCGCCGGCACCCACTGCAATGACAATAAAAAAAATACAAGAAACTTCCGTGGGACCTCCCGAAAAACGGGCATGTCAACCCTGTGCGTCCCTTTCGCTCTCTCAATTCCTAGTCCCCAAGCATTAGTTTCCAAATGTCGCCTATCATCTTTCGTCGCAGCAGTACATGACAACAAGGTGGTGGGAAACGGGGAACGCTAATTGCTGGGGACGACCACCCGCACAGCCCAAAAAGGAAGAAGAGACTAGCCGACCAGGGAAGGAAGACAACGGTATTGGTACATGATTTTGGTTTGGCTCCTGTTTCTTCAGTCCCTGTCCGCCACACACAACACACACTGTCTGGTATTCGAAGAAGCCGTAGTAGTAGGGGGGTGGTTGTGTTTGCTTGTCTTATGTCTCACTGTTTTCTCTCCTTTTAGCTGCCGTCCATGGTGCACCTCGATTCTTTATGTTGTGTCCCTGCCCGTTCTTTAGATACAGAACAGATGTGGTTACAGTGTGGTGGTGGTGGTGGTGGTAACGGTAGTAACGAGTGGTATTTGGCTGGACAGTGTGTGTGTGCGCGTGTGTGTGTGTGTGTGTGTGTGTGTTTTGCGATTTTCCCTGTAGCAGTATGACAACCAAAAAAAAAAAAGAGAGAGGGAAATTCGAGGGAATTCGAGAGGCAGGGGGGGGTTGCTTCTCCATCCACTTAGAGGTAGGTCTGCAGGCCCCTCCCCCATGCATAGCACCACACAGCCGGGTGGCAAGAAAACCAGACAAGGGGTTCTGCTGCTGTTGGGGAGGCAATGAAACAATTTTAAGAAATAAAAAGGGCGAGCAACATACAGCAAAGCCAGCTCAAGATCACCGTGGATCTTGGCCTTGAGGGTGATTTCGATGTCGAGGTTCAGGTCCAGCCTGAGCCGCAGCGTGTCCGACTTGCCGCCGCCGCCGCCGCCCTGCTGCTGCTGCTGCATGGCCTGGTTGGCGACGTTGCCCATGGTGCCGGGCATGCCGCCGCCCATCTGGTTCATCATGGGCGGGCCCTGCTGCTGGCGCTGCTGCATCTGGTTGTTCTGCTGGCGCGAGCGGCGGTTCGACCGCTTCGGGGGCTCGTACTGCTGCTCCTCTGAGCCCGAGTCGGACTCGGACTCCTCGGCCACCTGCTGCTGCTGCTTCTTTTGCCTGCGGGGCTGGCGTTCTTGGGAGGAAGACATGTTGGGCGGTGGGTAGGAGATGGGTTATGTGTGTAAGTAAGGCCTTCAAGTGGTCTGTCTTGCCTGGCGTCAAGGTTGGGTTGGTGATGGGCAGAGGAGGAAAAAGGTGCCGGTAAGTGACTACCTTTCTTTTTGTCTTAAAGAGGATGGATATGTCAAGTCTGTTCTCCCTCTTCCCTTACACGCCAGGCCTCAGTCAGAACAGCCGTGGCCTATATGGTGTCCCCCCGAGCCATCAAAACCTGATTTCCCCCTTCGTCTGCGATGTATGCGAGGGCGTCGAAACAGAATGAGATCATACCTCAACCTCGCCCTCACCCTGGGCGCCGTGTGTCGGCCGCCTTCTCGGGGACTTCGTCATCTGCCATGCACCACGCACCTCTCCGGATGTGATCTGGGCTCGAATCACAGCTGATCGGATCGAAATGCTGTGCTGGTGACTGCATGGGCGGGACCCCCTGTGGAGACCCGAGACGGGGGTGCTTGCCATGGCGGTGGGGACGAGCGAGATACCGTGAGATACATCACCGGGCTGGCCAAGCAGGCTGGCAGGGGGTCGCCGTCGATCACCATCCCGTCCCAAAGCCTGCCATGCCGCAAGCCGTCAACCTGTTGGAAGTGTCAGCGAGCCCCCTGGTTCGCGAAACGGACGCTCGGCACGGCTTGAGGGAGTGAAGCAAAAGCCATGAAAGTGGTTGGAGATTGACTTCCACTAAGATATTATGCCACGCAGCCTGGCAGCCCAGCTCCATGCGAGCTGACGGGGCTGGTCAGTGGTGAGGAAGCTCAGGCCAGCTGGTCTATCCTCGCTGGGAAGCTCCTTTCCCTCCTCCAAGCTCCTCAAGCTCCTCCTGTCCCGACTCCAAAGACTCCTCAACGCCTTGCCTTGTCAGTCCGTACCAATTGTTCCTGCAGCCTCCCAACCTTGCTCTCTCTCTCTCTCTCGCTCTCTCTCACTCTTTCTGCCACTCCGTTTCGTGTCTGCTTCCTTCTCATCTCCCTCCCCGTCCACACACCCATCCCACCTCCCACCTCCCATACCCCACCATCCTGGCAGGTCTGGTGATGGTGGTGGTGGTTGGTGGTGGTGGTGTTACAGTAGAGGACTATACACTCCGTGCGCTACTGCTCGTTTTCCTTCTTCCCTCCGACCCAGTGGCTGTTCACCCCCAGTTGCAGCTTCCTGAGCAGCTTGATCGGCGCCCACCTGTACGACGACATCCGGGGGTCAAACGCCGGCTGCCCATCATCCTGCTGCTCCTCGTCCTCGCCTCCTCCCCTCTCAGCCCTTGGTTTCAGGCTGCCATCTCGATCCCTCGACAGGAAGACCTCCCACATCTTCCTCGTCCCTCCCCCGAGTGCGACCTCGACCTCGACCGCGATGAAGCGCCAGTCGTCCTCGTCAAAGGTCAGGTACTGCTCGTCCTCGCTCCACCCCCAGGGCCCCACCACGTGCTCCGCCGTGTCCTTGCGGCTGCCGTACTTGATCATTCCCGTGTCCTTGTCGACGTACATCCAGTTGAGCATCGGCGGCTCGTCCTGGATTGTGGACACCAGGCCCTGGTACCCTTGCTCGCTTGGGTACTTGAAGTAGTAGCCGTTGAACTTGTGCCCTGGCATCGGCGCGTTGGGGTGGTCTATCCACATCTGCAACATGGTGTCAAGTTAGCCATGTGTGACAATTGTTCCCTTTTCGTCTGTCTGTCTTTTCTTCTCTTCTCTTCTCTTTCCTGCAAGTTCGGCACGTCCAACGGCGAGCAGCGTCGCGGCAGGCGTTTCGCAGGCCACCCGGATGCGACGGTGCGCGGCCATGAGCATAGCTGCATGGCGCATATTGGGTCACCCGCTGGCGCTGGCGCTGGTCGCTGTTGGCGTCCAATTCGAATCCCGGGAGACTAGGCATGATGCCATGGCGCCGCCCCGACACCAAGCAGGCCCTCGATGAGACAGCTGTGGCTAGTGCCGCTATTCCGGAACAGGAGATTTGCTGGGCCACTCACTCTTCCTGCTGTGAGGACAATCCAGGATTCCTTGGGTGGGCCCCCGTCGATGGACAGCGTTGCCGTCATGTTGAACTTGATCTTCTCCTTCAACTTTGCATTCTCCTGTTTCTTCGCGCTTATGCCCTGGGCCACTCCCGTCACCGTCGGTATGGACGCGAGGACAAGTAGTCCTATCACCATCTTGTGTGTTGTCCAGTTGTCTGTCGTCTGTATGTGTGTGTCTCTCTCTCTCTCGCTTCACCCCTTTGTCGTTTCGCGTAGTTGACGATCTCCCCGTGTTGTCCGAGACGATTGTGCGGGGACTCGTGATAAAATTAGAACTCTGATAGATTCTCCGGGTCGTTGTCGTCTGTCGCGCGTTTCTTGCGGGTCTCGGGGCGTTCGTGCAGTCGTACAATCAGTCCACCGGAGAGTCAGACTGAGTAGGAAAGCCGGACGGCGAGTCGCCAACCCGGCACTCATCTTGGTTCTATGCATCAAAGAGGGCCTTTCCTTTCGTCATCCTTTCCCCGGGTCCAGCCTTACTGTCCCCACACACCTGAACCTCACCCTACCCTCCACCGTGAAGCTCCATCCTGGCTATGACTTCACAGCATGCAGGGTTGGCCGATGGGGTCCACCACGTACCCACATTACGCATATGTTGCGCAGACCCCCATGAGTCGGTACCTGGCGGTACATGACCTGTCAACGCAGCGACACGCAATGAAGTCCTCCTGTCTCTGCCTCTTTTCTTCAGCTTCCTCGACGTCATCCCACATCATCTCGATGTCCTCTGTTCCCACAGGCGCGGTCTAGACCACGGATACACACGCACAGCGGTCCCTTGACTTGCAAAACAAGATTCCATCCCCAGCTTTCGGCATCACCCAACCCATCCCGGGCCCACTGACGCAAGTGCACAGAGGCCATGGGTTCATCGGCCGCCAGCTGCGCTGAGGGGGTGTGAGATGATCGAAATGTGATCGGTCCTCCGTTGTTGTAAAACATGTTTTTTCAGACACACTCGTCCCCTCCAGCCTGCACTCGCGGCAGTTGAGGACAGGACCATTGCGTCAAGGCTGCCAACTTTCTCATGCAGGGTCTCTGTGATATCATCCACAGGTTTAAAACATAGACATACCAGGGCGTGCACTTGCCCACCCTTGGGATTCCTATTTTGTGTAAAGACAACTTTGTCATCTTAGTGCCTCAATACCCTCCAGCACTATAGCAGGTATCCGAATAGACTCACTAGAGTCACTCGATACTCTTTTACCCATCCTAACCCGACTGCCATTGTAATAACGAGCCAGAGTAATCATGTCGTCTCCGGTAGGTCGTTACCTGCTTGATCCCACTCTTGTGACCCACACGTTGCTGATATGCCATCGACTGTAGCAGCGAGGAACGCCCAAGACCGAGGACGAGAAGGGCCCCCAAGGGGAGTCATCTCGTCCCGGCCAGCAGAGACAGGAGTCCCAGCAGCAGGGAAAGAAGGAGACAGTAGAGCAGCAGCCACAGGGTCGACAGGCCGAGGAGACCAACCGCAACGCTCAACCAGATTCTCGCAACAACCAGGCCAGCGCAGAAGACGACCAAGAAGAGGACGACCAGGGCCAAGACCAAGGACAAGAACAAGAACAAGAACAATATGACGATGACGATGACGAGGAGCAGTATTACGACCAAGACCAAGATGAGGAGAACTATGACGACCAGGCCTACTCCGGCGACGAGCAGGAGCAGTACGAGCCAGAGCAGGACCAGGAGCAAGAGGAAGTAGAGCAGCAGAACGAAGACGAGCCGGAGCCGGAGCCGGAGCCGGAGCCCGAGATGCAGCGCGACTCGGCGGCGACGCCGGCGTCGGACCGGCCGGCCACGCCCAAGGACAACGAGGAGGCGACGCCGTACTGGGAGCAAGACAACCAGCAAGGGGACGAGCAGGACAAGCAGGTCGCACCGCCCGCGGAGAAGAAAAAGAAGAAGAGCAAGAAGAGCAAGAAGAGGCAGCCCCGGTACGAGTCCGAGGACGAGGAGGACTACCAGGACGACAACGACTGGCAGCAGCAGCAGTACTGGCAGCAGCAGCAGCAGATGCAGATGATGCAGCAGCAGCAGATGATGCAGCAGCAGCAGGGCGGCGGCGGCGACGGCGGCAGCAAGAACCCGCTCAAGTTGAGGCTGGACCTCAACCTCGAGATCGAGATCGAGCTCAAGGCGCACATCCACGGCGACCTGGAGCTGGCCTTGCTGTAAGTGACCAGACTCAAAAGCCCCCCCCC